>PJEM01007883.1:0-89546 GCA_004023845.1 Helogale parvula | reverse complement strand
AAAAAAAAAAAAAAAAAAAAAAAAAAAAAAAAAAAAAAAAAAAAAAAAAAAAAAAAAAAAAAACACACACACAATGAAAAAACTTTTAAAAAGAAATTAATTCTGATGAAACACAATATTCAGTTTTGGGTTTTGCTTGACAAATTCTGAGAGAAATGGAAACTTTTTCTTACATATGGGATATAACAACCTCAATGCAATGTATGACATCGGACTGGATATTTATTTACAAAATCAGCAGTAGAGAGATTTGGGGGAAATATGAACACGAACATGGCTTAGGTAGTACATGAGAAGAACATTATTGAAACTGGAATGGCTAGCTGACAAACAGGTCACAAAACTGTGTAAGATATCAAATAATGGTTTTATATGTACATATAAAAAATAACCAGAAGGCTATGCACAGGCCTGACCGTAGTGAGTTTAGACTAAGAGAATGTGATAAGATGTAATTTTTATTTTCACTCGAGTTTCTAATTTTCTACAATGATCATGAGCTCTTTCTGTTGTAATAAAAAGTTAGTATTATGGATTGATGCAGCCCAGATGAGTTCATGTTTCTCTCCCCTTAAGATTTAAAGTTGAACATGTTCTTTTTTTTTTTTTAATGATTTTTGTTTTTGTTTTTTTTGAGAGAGAGAGAGAGAGAGAGACAGCGTGTGCAGGGGAGGGTCAGAAAGAGAGGGAGACACAGAATCAGAAGACAGGCTCCAGGCTCTGAGCTGTCAGCACAGAGCCTCACAAAGGGCTTGAACTCACAAATCACAAGATCATGACCCAAGCCCAACTCAGATGCTTAACCGACTGAGCCACCCAGGCGCCCCTTAATGTTTGCTTGTTTACTTATTTATTTTTATTTTTTTATTTTATTTGGGAGACAGAGACAGAGAGTGAGTGGGGAATGAGCAGAGAGAAGGAGACATAGAATCCAAAGCAGGCTCCAGGCTCTGAGCTGTCAGCACAGAGCCCGACGCGGGGCTCAAACCCATGAACCGCAAGATCATGACCTGAGCCAAAACTGGACATTCAACTGACTGAGCCACCCAGGTGCCTCAAGTCAAACATGCCCTGAGATGATGTTGGCTCTCTGACAGACAGAAATAGCAACGTGACTTCTGAGAACTGATGGACGGCTCAAGCCTCACCATTATGCCAGGCCCAAATGAATCAGCTCTGAAGGTGGTTAAGGAACAGTAGGAAAGCTCCGGGAACGTGTCCAGTTTGTCACACTGCCCACGTGAGTGCCGGGAGCCCAGCATTACTGTAGGAATCCTCTGGGCCAGAGTGACTGGTCACTCAAACACACTGATGGGGCGCTGGCAGCCCAAACCAGGATTTAAAGGCCAAGTACAAAGCAGGAGGGGACCATTAGGCTTTCTCACTCTCAGGGCCAAAAGCTAGACTTCATGACAGGAAGACACAACCCCCACTGATTTATCCTTCCTTTATCCTGTAACTGAACTGGTGATTTCAAGTCTGTCCCATGATTAGATCAGGAACTGCTTGGGTGGAGGTTTAAAAACGTGTAGGAATGTCTTTTCTAAACCAAATCAGGTCTGTAATTTGCAAATCCCAAGAGACCAAGTAGGATGGTAAGGGCAGACCCCAGGTTATCAAGAATAAAGAGAGGGCAAAGTTCGAAGTTTCGGGAAAATCAAAATAGGCAACTACCGGATGGTATTAACTTAAATAAACCAAATGTAAGGTTAAATAGGCCCTGTGATGTTAAAGGTTACATCATTACTCAACTTCAGCCTTGTAAAACAATGAAGAAATGTGAATAAAATTACCTAGTAGCATAAATCATTCTTACCCAACTCAAATCCCAGGGAGGACTAAGGAATTACCTACTTGGACAAAGATAGATGAGTTCTCTGGGCTCTCGGCAGGAGCAGCAAAAGATTAACCTGGACTCACCGCGGAAATTCAGGCAGGGATCAAGGGCAATGGGCAGGAGTTCAGAGCCATCTAAGCTGTCCCATCGAAGATGGATTGGGTTGAATTTAATATTCTGTTATTTTAAGGATGTAAAATGGAATATAAAAACCAACCTTTTAAGCCAATTGTGCGGTTTTGAAAGAATAATACATGGTTAAATAAAAAGTGTCTCCCCCAAATATCTTTAAAAAAATTTTTTTTAATGTTTACTTATTTTTGAGAGACAGAGAGACAGTGTGAGCTGGGGAAGAGCAGAGAGAGAAAGAGACACAGAGTCGGAAGCAGGCTCCAGGCTCTGTGCTGACAGCTCTGAGCCCAATGCTGGGCTCAAACTCATGGACTGTGAGATCATGACCTGCACCGAAGTCGGACGCTTAACTGACTGAGTCACCCAGGCATCCCTTTCCCCAAAATTTCTAATAAGAATGTGTCACCTCCATCAACTTTATCTAAAATCATTATTTTGAGGTTCTTTCTACTTATAGTAAAAGTGACATATACACCCACTGGATTATAAACTTGGATGAAAAGAGCTTGAGTGTTATTTCTCTCTATCTGTTGCCACAGAAAGTGTCCAGTAAATGGGAAATCAGTCCCTCTGGGTTCCATCTAGAATAGTCTATTCTTTAGAATTTCTAATCAAAAAGAGTTTCATCGATCAGTAAAGAAACTTATAGTTATAAATATTTGAATTACCAATGCATATATGCTTACATAATTATTAAACTTTTATTTTAGGGGTGCCTGGGTGGCTCAGTCATTTGAGCATCCGACTTCAGCTCAGGTCATGATCTCATGGTCCATGAGTTCAAGCCCTGCATCTGGCTCTGTGCTGACAGCTCAGAGCCTGGAGCCTGCTTCAGATTCTGTGTCTCCCTCTCTCTCTGACACTACCCTGTTCACACTCTGTCTCTCTCTGTCTCTCAAAAGTAAATAAATGTAAAGAAAAAAATTTTTAGCTTTTATTTTAGAAGATATCCAATGTAACTCTTCAAAAATTCTAACAAAAGGGCAGCCATATATCAGCTTTCAACTCACACTGTGAAATAATTTAGTTATTTTCCCAAAGAAAAATTAAAAGCAGAAGATCCAGAATCATGAGATACCACAAAATACTCACAAGAATGGCCAGAAGCACCAAAACTGACACCACCAATTGCTGGCCAGCTCATTGCTGGGGGGGAATGTGAAAAACTATATCCATTTAGAAGACATTGGGCAGTTTCTTACAAAGCTAAATACATTTTTATCATATGATTCTATAATCACATTCCTAAGTATTTATCCAACTAATTTGAAAACATGTCTACAATAAACATATGGAATCTTATAACACCTTAATTCATAACTGACAAATACCAAAGCATTCGAAAAATATAGTTCAATAGGTGAATGGATAAACAAACCATGACACATCCACACAATGGAATATTATTCAGAGATACAAGGAAATGTGCTCTCAACTCACAAAAAAACGTAGATGAATCTTAACACATATTGTTAAGTGAAAAAAGACAGTTTGAAAATGCTATTTACTCTGTCCTTCCAGTATACGACATTCCGGAAAAGCAAAACTGTAACAATGGTAAAGATAAGTACTTACAAGGGTGGGGAATGAGTGAAGCTTTGAACAGGTGAGGCCCAGGGGATTTGATTTAAGTGGTAAAACTATTCTATATGATACTGTGAAGGTGTATATCCAATACGATGCATTTGTTGAAACCCACAGAATCTTACAGCATAAAGTGATCCTGAATATATGCAAGTTTATATTTTTAATGTTTTATTTTTGAAAGAGAGAGAAAGAGTGTGTGTGTGTGTGTGTGTAGGGGAGGGGTAGAGAGAGGAGGACAGAGGACCTGAAGCAGGCTCTGCACTGACAGCAGAGAGCCCAACTAGGGGCTCGAACTCACCAACCATGAGACTGTGACCTGTGTTGAAGTCAGATGCTTAATCGACCGAGCCACCCAGGTGTCCCAATATATGTAAATTTTAAAAAATCATTTAGGAGCCAGTGTATCCGAGAATGGAGAACAGAGTATGACAAGAGATTCTAATTGTATTAGAAATGTACAAAACACTCTTACTAAAGGAGTTGGAGGAAAGGTGAGTAACCCTGGAAATGAATGAAGTCTGTAAAACTAAAGACAAAGAAAACTGACTATGAACCACCGTACTCTAGCTGAAAAGGTGTTTCCTATGAGGTTAAAGTTAGCAATCCTGGTACCACGATACCTGTACTCTGGAATCGAACAACTTAGCAAGTGGACGGCAGGTGATGGGAGTCATAGTTCTCACTGCAGGAGGGGGAGTCTAAGGGTAAGTAAGAGAAAGACACGGGATTCATGGGGTCACATATGCATTTGGAGGCTTCAGCATGAACTCATAGTTAATTTACTCACAGATACAGATGGTCACATATGGAAATATGTATAGACATGTGTAGATACACAAGCTAGGATACACACATATACTTCCCTGCCTGTTTGCTAAAAGGGCCTAGAGGCAATGACATCCCAGTAACAACAAGCACCCTAGACCTTGGTTTCTAATACCGTTCCCAAGAAAAGGAACTAGAGCTTCTTGGAGAAATGGCTGATTCGAGGACTAGGACAGGGATACACTAGATAAGCCTGGAGCAAGTTGTAGCGCCAGGAAATAGGGAAATCACTAAAACCAAAATCAAAAACCCACATTGATTGGATACGCCAAGGGAGTCAATGAAAGAGCTCTTAACAGCAAAAGCTGGAACAATTTGAGCTACCAAAAAAAAATATTAATAATAACTTAGTATTAGAGGATAATTCAGGATATATAAAATAAATATCCATGAATACTGATGCAAATAAATGATTGAATAAATAAGGGAATGGGAGGGAAGAGGCCAATTTCCTCTGCAGAAGAATCCCAAATAATTGCTGTAGATACTACACTCTTTGGGAGGTAGTGCCTGGCAATGCGCTTTCCATTCTTGTGTGCTCGCTGCACACAGTCTACAATGTGGAAAATGGGGGGAGGTAGTCTTGCAGTGGAGAAACCTGAAAAGTAGTACCTAAACCAGGTAATCAAGGTCAATACCCACCATGATGTCACGTTGATACTACGCACTCTCGGATAGAATATGACGAAAACAGCGCGTTCCCTCTGTGATCTTCCTGTAAACCTGTGACCCCATGCTAAACTCACTATGGGAAAACCATCAGGAAAGAACCCACCTGAGTATTCTATAAAATACCTGACTCGTCCTCACAAAACTATAGAGGTCATCAAAAACAAGGTCATAGCCAAGAAGACCCGAAGGAGACATGATCACCAAATGTACTGTGGTGTCCTGGATGGGACCCTGGGACTGGAAAAGGACACTGGAGAAAAAGCAAGGAAATCTGTATAAAGTCTGAACTTTAGTTAATAATAATACTGATGCATTAATTGTAACAAATGTGCCGTGCCAACAAGGGAGTCGATAACAAAAGAAGCTGGATGTAATATGTGGGGCCTCTCCGTGCTGTCTTCACGATTTTTCTGTAAATCTAAAACCGTTTCGGGGCGCCTGGGTGGCTCAGTCAGTTAAGCGTCTGGCTTCGGGTCAGGTCATGATCTCACAGTTCGTGGGTCTGAGCCCTGCATCGGACTCTGTGCTGACAGCTAGCTCAGAGCCTTGTGGCTGCTTCAGAGTCTGTGTCTCCCGCTCTCTCTGACCCTCCCCTGTTCCCACTGTCTCTCTCTGTCTCTCAAAAATAAATAAAGAACATTAAAAAAGTTTTAAAACAGTTCAAAAAAAGAAAAGAAATTTTAAGCCAAGTAATACTAGATGGTACAAAAATAAAAGGAAAAAGAAAAAAGAAAAAAAGATGAAATAACATCTCTATTATCCAGAAGAAAAAAACAGTAGAACTTGAGGGCACATTGTCAGTCCCAAGAGTTTATCCCAAAGCTAATTTCTTTTTTTTTACTTTTTAAAAATGTTTTTATTTATTTTTGAGAGCGAGAAGGAGAGAGAGACAGCATGAGCAGGAGAGGGTCAGAGAGAGAGGGAGACACAGAACCCAAAGACAGGCTCCAGGCTCTGAGCTGTCAGCACAGAGCCTGATGTGGGACTCGAACCCACGAACCGTGAGATCATGACCTCAGCTGAAGTCGGATGCTTAACTGAGTGAGCCACCCAGGCGCCCCCCAAAGCTAATTTCAACATCTCTACCTTTCCTTTAACATGAATAGTAAGGGGCACCTGGGTGGATCGGTCAGTTGACTGTCCAACAGTTGATTTCAGGTCAGGTCATGATCCCAAGGTCATGGGATTGAGCCTCCGTGTCAGACTCAGCACTGTGTGTGGAGACTGCTTAAGATTCTCTCTCTCTCTCCCCCCAACCCCCACCCCTCCAGCTGCGCATATGCTCTTCTCTCTCTCTCTCCCTGATTAAAATAAATAAATAATAAATAAATAAAGTGCACAGAGAAGAAATATTCAAACTGCCATTGAGGGTTATCAGTAAACACCAGAACAAAAATCCAAACCCAGGCGATACTAGGGGATGTCATTTGTTTACTGGAACAACTAATATGTCTTTTGTTTTGCACACTCTGTTTCTGGTCAAGCACAAAACAAAATACATCACCAGAGGCAAAGGGCCTCCTCAGTCCTGTTGTAGAACACTGACCCAGTGTCCAGGCTCTGATGGCGGGATAGGTACAGGGTGTAAACCTCAGGACAGGGTCTGGAATCCAGGAGGGGCTGGTTTTTAATGAGCCTGCCAAGGGAGACTCTGAGCTGATGTGAAAACATCTCATTTGTAAAGAAATACAAATGAGAAAAGCCTTCCAGGAGGATTTTAATTCACTAAGGTAAAGAGACTGGAGACTCGGTGGAGGAAGGGGCAAAAGGGGTGAGCAGCAGACCAGGGTGACCAGGATTTGTCACCCAAGCCCCGAGGGGTCCAGTTCACTCACTCCACGGACCCTTCGTGCGGTTACCTCCTTCTATCTCTGTGAATGCATATCTACATTTTTTTAAACTTGCTAATTTCATAACTTGTGGCTCCATTGACAAGAATGTTTTCTCAGAGTGTTAATTTTTATTTTAAAAAAATGGGGGCACCTAGTGGCTCAGTCGGTTGGGTGTCTGACTTCTGCTCAGGTCGTGATCTCACAGTTTGCAGGTTTGAGGCCTGTGTCAGGCTCTGTGCTGACAGCTTGGAGCTTGAAGCCTGCTTCAGAATCTGTGTCTCCCTCTCTGTGTTCCTCCCCAGCTCACGCTCTGTGTCTCAAAAATAAATAAATGTTAAAAAAAAAAAAAAACCAAACCAACAACAGATACCTAGTGCATTGTACTGAGGTTTCCTGACAACCTACCCAGAAGAGAGAAGAATCTCCTAAGAGAAAAATCAAACATGAGAATATTTTATTCAAAAGTGGGTGGGATACTTCAAAACCTCACTGTCTGTACAAACTTTCTTCCTAATTTTACTAAATAATAGAGGAAAAGAAAAGTTCTATCATTCAGTGATTCCCCACATCTTATTCAGACTAAAACTTGTGTTTCTGGTCCACTTCACGCAGGCCTATCAATATTGGTGGCAAATATGGAAAACTTGTATTTAAGAGCAGTTTCTGGCTTTGCCCAGTTTTCAGAAGACCAATTTTTGATTTACGGTTGACCTAAGGAGGTTTATCAGCCCTGGGGACAATGGACTGGACTTTAATTAGCAAAATAACAAGCAAACAACACAGTGAGTGAGGCTCAAAGGCGTGTGGTGAGGATCCCGGAGGCTGTGAGAAATAAAACTCTCTCTCATTCACTCAAAGGGACAGCATTTCTTCTATCACAATTATCTGAATAACAGCCAGACACACTAAGACAAATTAAAGTCCCACCTGAGGTAAACAACCACCTCCCAAGACCCTGGGCATCTGCTCTGTGTGCCAGCAGAGGCCCTGTTTTCTCTCTGTGGCCAAAGATGGCGCCCATGCCTCGCCCAGTGCCCAGGGCAGGAACTGGGACAGGGCAGGAAAATCAGTGCAGCTGGGACAGGTATAACTGGTTTCCGCGGGAACGCCGGCTGAAACAGGTCAGACGGTGTGAGTCACATTTCCGGGGACCATTTCCCCAACCGTATATTTTTTTAAATAGCTTACATTTCCTAACATTTTAAGGAGTAACTACTTTCCAGGCACTGAGGAGCGGCAGAGAAGCCAGGCCCCCTGTGGGTTGTCTCCCTAAAGCCTGTGCCAAAGTTCCGGAGAATGATGACTATGGACTTCTTGTAAAGCCAGGGTCAGATCAACCACGAGATTTTTAAAACTCTGAGTTCTCACCGTGTCGTCAAATGTTTTATGCACTGAAACCAGGCTGAGAACGGAGACTTCTTCAGAAGAACTGAGCAAAGTACGCGGCGTCTGGGTGGCTCAGTCTGTTAAGTGTCTGACTCTTGATTTCGACTCAGATCATGATCTCATGGTTTGTGAGTTCGAGCCCCTCTTTGGGCTCTGTGATGACAGTGCAGAACCTGCTTGGGAAGTACGCTCTCTCAAAATAAACAAACTTTAAAAAGAAGAGCTAAGCAAAGTGAGCTGGTAGGCTTTGAACAGAAGTCTTAAATTAGTAGCATTAGTCTGGGTCAGGACTGAGCCCAGTGAGAGGGATCTTGGTTGAAGACCCAGCACCTTCTTCTTAGGAGTCCTACATTTTTTTGGTTCCAAGGCACACAGGGGTCCTCCAGCCTGCCCCTTCCCGCCCCCATTCCCGAGTCCTAACTGCCTCTCATGAAACTTCATTAGCAGGATTTAAGAAGTCTACCACCCTTTCCTGGGAGCGGACGGCTCTTTGCAATAGTCTTATACCATAAATGTTTGTTCTAACGGTCTGTCACATACCTGATCCTTCCAGCGCCTCTTCTCCTGACTCATCACTAGGCTGCGGTGTGAAAATAAGGTCCTTCCTCTTTGGAGGTGGAGGGTCCCCCGTGATTGTTCAAGGCTGGCCGATAGAAGATGCAAAAAAAAAAAAAAAATTCTTAACTCAGAACCAGAAATTTGCACCCAATTGGACCCTCACTGGGAGCACCTGCCTGGGATTGGGGATGCTTTTCAAATGGGGGGGGAGGAGTTGAGGGAGAAACCAGAGCTTGCACATTTACAGGGGCCTCAAGGCTGACTTTTGAAAGCTTCCACTCGCTTTTCATCTGGCACTTTATCGGCTCAGCACATCTCAGGTCTGGCTTCTGAGAGAATGAAGATAAACAATGTTTTTTAAAAAAAGAATCATTCAATTGCTAGAGCCAAGAGAACAAGCTTTGCTTCGATTCAGAGTGCTCAAAACACACGCACGGCCACTCCGGGCGGGGGTCGCTCGCCCCGCAAACGTAGCTGATATCAGCCAAATTGTGGAGCCAAGCGAAAGCTTGAAAGTGAGTAGAAGAGAATTACCTAAAGTAATAAAAATTTTGCAAACCCCAAAGTTTTCCCTTCCAGAGAAGCATGCCGCTGTGGGGAGCAGCTCACAGGTGCCCTCGTTCAAGTCCATCTGCAGCTTTGGGGCTGTGATGACGCGTCACTCTGGGCCACAGCTCCCCATGTATAGAATGAGAATAGTGATCGGCAGGTTCTATGGGAGGATTCATGTACGTACACTGAGCTTGGAACCGTGCCTGGAAATAACATCAGGCTTTTGACTGTGACTTGTGGCTACCTACACAATCACTGCCTACACAATCGCTACCTACACAACCAATCTGTGACAGGTACACATTCCACACTTGATACATGCTTTGAAGCCAACCCAGGTCTCACCCTGATGCGTACCAGGCAGCAGAAGTCTGCATGAATTGGCATGAAATAGATATCCTTCCCCAATTCTCTAGTACAAAATATACATGGATTACATGTTGAGTCATTCATTTTTTAAGTTTTATTTAAGTAGTCCCTATGCACAGCGCAGATCTCGAACTCATAACCCTGAGATCAAGAGTCATATGCTCTTCTGACTGAGCCACCTAGGCACCCCCTACATGTGATTCGTTTATAAACTTTTCTTTAAATTTTTTAAATGCTTTTATTTACTTTTGAGAGAGAGAAATTGGGTGAGCAGGGGAGGGTCAGAGAGAGAGGGAGACACAGAATCCGAAGCAGGCTCCAGGCTCTGAGCTAGCTGCCAGCACAGAGCCCGATGTGGGGCTCAAACCCATGAACCGCAAGATCATGACCTGAGCCAAAGTCAGATGCTTAACTGACTGAGCCACCCAGGCGCCCCTCACTTACAAACGTTTAACTTTTGTTTTGCCTTTTTAATTATTTTATTTAAAAAACAAAAACCTGGAGCCATAAAACTCTTTTTGCTTTTACATGTTGGTGATGATAAACGGCAACTCAGAAATCAGTTTTGAAAAAAACAGAGGAAAAATTTAACAATTATAGTAAGTGATGGAGGAAAATATGTTAATAAAGCTTATTTATGCAGCTGAAATTTGAACAGAACATTGAAGTAAGGAGAGTTCGTTCCCAGTAAAATTCTGAGAATGTTAAGATTTGACAACCTTATTCACTGCTAAATGTCTTCTTTGTTCTAACGATAATCAAATTTAGGTATTTTTAGAACTCTGCCTTCTTAAAGTATACCATCCTCTTCATCCTGCCTCTCCTCTCCCCGCCAGAATGACTTTTAATAGTACTCCGCTGTCCTGAAATCCCTTTAAGAAACACATCTTGGGGCGCCTGGGTGGCTCAATTGTTTAAGTGCCAACTTCGGCTCAGATCATCATCTCACAGTTTGTGCATTCAAGCCCTGCATCGGGCTCTGTGCTGACGGCTCAGAGCCTGGAGCCTGCTTCAGATCCTGTGTCTACTCTCTCTCTGCTCCTCCCCCTCTCACACTCTGTCTCTGCCTCTGTCTGTCTGTCTCTCTCTCTTTCTCAAAAATAACAAAAACGAGTGCCTGGGTGACTCAGTCGGTTAAGAGTCCAACTTCAGCTAGGGTCATGATCTTCCAGTCCATGATTTTGAGCCCCACGTCTGAGCTGTCAGCACAGATCCTGGAGCCTGCTTTGGGTTCTGTGTCTCCCTCTCTCTCTGCGCCTCCCCTGCTCATGCTCTCAAATTAAATAAACGTTTAAAAAAATTATAAATAAATAAATATTTTAAAAATGAATAAAAAAAACCCAATCTCAGATCTACTAAATTGATCTTCGAACAATATGGAGGTAAAAGGCACTGACTCTCACGCAGCCAAAAACCTGCATGTAACTTTTCACTCCCGAAAAACTTTGCTAGTAATAGCCTAGCGTTGAACAGAAACTTTACCAACAACATAAGCGGTCGATTAAACACGTATTTTGCATGTTCTATGTGTTATCTACTGTATTGTTACAATAAACAAAGTAAGCTAGAGAAAAGGAAATGTGATCAAGGAAATCGTAATGAATAAAAATGACATTTACAGCCCTGCACTCTATTTATCAAAAAAAAAATCTGGTTGTAAGTGAACCCACACAGTTCAAACCCATTTTGTTCAAGGATCAGCTGCACTTAGCCCATAAAATTAAAAATCCAAGATACCATATCATCATTTCAGCCCAATTCTAGCTTCTAATTTCCTTCCTGAACAAAGAAAAGATCAAGCCGCCATGTCACATCTCTTTAGAAAGCTTACGTTATTAGAAAGCGAATAAAAACTTTTACCTAAGAATATGGTCCCTGGGGTTCCCTCTGCCAGCGTTCTCTTCCGCCCTCCATTCATAGGCTTCCATCCCTGTGTCATTCAGATGTCACCTCAAATAGCAACCCTCGCACTCTCTAACTGCTCACTCTTCGTGTTCCACACACACGTCATTGTCCATCTGTCTAGATGTCTCTTGTCTGTTTCCCCCACCGGAGTGCTGCTCCGCAGGGCACAGCTTTGTGGTTCGGTGCGAGGTCCCTCGCACTGAGAAGAGGCCCTGGCACAAGCAACTACGAGATGTAAACATTCATTAGTCAACTGCACCAACTTCACAGCCCCATTTACTGGAAAAGTCTCCTTAGGTATTGTTAGAACTTCCGGTGCGTCTTATTCGCCTCATCTCAGACTTCATACACAGTGGGTACTCAGCAAATGTTTTATTCACGCATTTTCCTTCATCAAACAGTACTCCTTCAGTTAAATCGTATCTAAAAAGCAAGACAAAATGATATGTGTATATCTAATTACAAGACTATCAAGTGTGCTTTTGAGAAAGACCATAAAGAAGTGGAACAAAAAGATAATAGGATTACAGGTATCTGCGTGTTATCCTCTCTCTTTTTCCATATTGTTCTATAACGCGTCATTACCTTTTGGGAGAAGGATGAGAAGGAAGCATCCACTTTTTTCTTCTCCCAAGACGTAATAAAACACTTTATGAGAAAGGTGTAATATCTTTTACTTATTTACTAAAGATTGTGAAACAAAATGAAAAATTAACACTGAGGCTCTTAATTCATGGAGGCAAAGTGCTCTCAACAATATTGACAATGTGTTGTGTGGGGATTGTATTTTAATCTTTGTTAATGTTTATGTCTCCCTCTCTCTCTGCTTCTCTGCTCCTCATGCTCTGTCTATCTCTCTCAAAAACAAATAAACATTTTTTTAATTATAAAAATAACCTCTTTCCTTTGGCATCTTTTCTCTCAATTGTAAGTAAAGCTTCTAATAAAGCTTTCTACTAAAATTGTTAACCTACACCAGCCTGTATGGCCCACCTAAGAGGCCATTCTAGCGTGCCCGGCTGGCTGAGTCGGTAGAGTGTGCAGCTCTTGATCTCAAAGTCGTGAGTTCAAACCCCGCATTGGGCATGGAGCCTACTGAAGGAAGGAAGGAAGGAAGGAAGGAAGAAAGAAAGGAAGGACTTGAGGCAGTGGTAACATAACGTCCTCACAGAAGTAAACGGTATACTAAACCAAAACCACTCTAGTGCCTCTTCCCTGTTTCTCTCCTTTGCACCCACACCCACGCGAGAGAACATCACCGCCGTTACTGTTCCACACAACGGGCAACATGTGCTGTGCACTTATTTCTTTTCTTTTCTCCATGGAGATCCCTTGGAATCAACCAATATGTCTCTAATGTCATTATTTTTTCCCTAATTTATTCCTTATTGGGCTGCACATTAGTCTATCACATGGCATGCTATAATTTATTCAACCACTGTCCTAGTCATCTCTTTTTAACATTTAAACAAACTTTTAAGTTTGCTTATTGATTTTGAGGGAGAGAAAGCACACGCAAGCGGGGGAGGGGCAGAGAGAAGGAGAGAATCCCCGGCGCCCGTATCCTACTAATCTTTGTAACCACAAGCAGGGCTACAATCACAAATACCTTACACGCGTTTCTCATGTACTAATGAGCTTTATGAATTGGATGAATCATACACTCTTTATTTCAATAGGTATTGCTAGGTCGTTTTCCAAAAAGGTTATGACACTCTTTATGTATGGACACACCTCTCTCTCCCCCCCCCACCAGTGATGACTATTACCGCACATTTGAACTCGTCGACTTAGCTCATGTAAGTTCATATTTCATTGTTATTTCGATTTTGATTTTCCTGGCTACTCGTGAATTTGAGCCTGCTTTCGTATGTTTTGGGCCATTTGGATTTCCTTTTCTATGAATTTTCTGTTTATATCCTTTGCTCGATTTCTGTTTATATCCTTTGCTCATCATTTCCTATTTGTAATCCAGCCTGTTGGGCTGTTAAAGTCTTTGTCAATCTCTTTTATTGCAAAATATGACACAAATATCTAAAATATATATGCACCATTGAACCACTCTACAAAATAAAAACTCTGTGACAGCCATCTGGGTCAGGAAGCAAGACACTGCACCCCACCCCAGAAGCTCTCTGTCTGTCTTCCTCTTCCCAATCACAAACTCCTCCTCCCCCCCCCCAAAATAACCAATATTTTCACTTAAGTAATTACTTACCAGCTTTTCTTTATGGTTTTAGCAGCCAAGTATTTAGCCTAAATATGACAGTTTGAAACTTCACAGAAAAGCTGTCGTATAGTAACGTTCTTCTGCCTCTGATCTCTTTCACTCAACATTGTATTTGCTGGACTCATTCAAGTTGTTGGCTGTCGCCCATTCACTTCCATCACTACAGTGTATTCCCTTTTATAAATATGCCACAATTCATTTATCCATTCCACTGTGGAAGAATTCCAGTTTAAAGCTACACTAAAAGCAAACCTGAAATGAAAATACATACATTGACTGGGGGAATGGGCACTTAATTCTTTTGATTAGACATCTGATGGTAGAATTGCTGGCGCATATAGAAGGTACATCCTTAAATGTAATAATTCCCGCCAGAGTCTTCCAAAGTGGTCCTCAGCAGGGCACATCCTCAGATCCCCAGCTGAACTTGGTGTTGTCAGGTTCCCGCCTCCCCACCCCCATGGGTGTGTAGAGGCCATCTCAGGATTGGGGGTGTCATTAATGAGCACTTTTCCATACAGGACCACCGATTCTCTCTTTTGTGAAATACTTTTTCAACCACTCTTGCCCATTTTAATGCTAGCTCGTCTTCCCTATTTTGTTGATTTCGTTTTCTTTATTCATTATAGACTGGAGTGTTTTGTAAAATGAGAATTTTACTTTAAAACCAACTTTCTTAGGGTGCCTGGATGGCTCCTTAGGCCAGGTGGTGCAGTCTTGATTTTGGCTCAGGTCGCGATCTCACAGTGACAAGATCAAGCCCCGTATTGGGCTCCTCTCTGACAGTGGAAAGCCTGCTTGGGACTCTCTCTCTCCCTCCTTCTCTCTGCACCTCTCCCCTCTCAAAATAAGTAAATGAACATTAAAAATAAAAACAAAAGCAGCTTTCTTAAGAAGGCAACATGGTACGATTTCAACTGGAAATTAAACTTTCTCAGTCCATGCACGGGCATAAACAACCAAATGGATAAGAAATCAAAATGTAGAAAATGAAACAATACAAATACAAGAAGAAGAAAATGATGTAGACTCCTTTATAGCCTGGATCTAGGGATGACCTTTAAGCCAGGACTCAAAATCTAAAATAACCAACAAGAAGGATTCATAATGTTCATTTCATGAAAAAACTTTAAAGTCACCTGTCATGACAATGACAACCATGAAACTCCATGAAAAAACTCAAAGAACAAATGACAACCTGGGATGGGGTATTTGCTGATTCCGTCACAGATAAAGAGCTCACGTCTCTGATGTACAAAGCACTTTAAGTATTGAGAGGGAGAAAATTAACAAGAACTTCATTAAAACAAAGACATAAATAGCAGTTTACAGAAAAACCAATAAGCAAATGGTAGTTCAATATGGGGAAAGATGCTCAACTTAATTTATAAGTAAAATGTACTCGGGGCGCCTGAGTGGCTCAGTCGGTTAAGCCTCCGACTTCGGTTCAGGTCAGATCTCATGTTCATGGGTTCGAGCCCCGCATCAGGCTCTATGTTGACAGCTAGCTCAGAGCCTGGAGCCTGCTTCTAGTTCTGTGCCTCCTTCTCTCTCTGTCCCTCCCCCTCTCATGCTCTGTCTCTCTCTGTATCAAAAATAAATAAAACATTCAAAAAAATGTACTTTGAGGCACCATGTCTAACCTAACAGAAGGCTAAAAATTCAAAAAGTGAACAATTCAACTCTCTTGGTGAGCTTAGGGAATGACGGGCCTGTTATTTTAAATTGACAGCAGGAGGGCAAAACGGGACAAACCCTATGAAAGGGAATGTTGCCTTATCTGCCAAAACTGTATATTCTTCAGTCAGCAATTCCACTTCTATAAATTCACCCTGAAAGATAAAACAAGACATGCCTGAGGCTATCCATCGTGATGTTATTTTTAGTGCACAATATTAGATAAAAAAGAAAATGACTGGGGTGCTTGGGTGGTTCAGTTGCTTAGGCATCCAACTCTTGGTTTCTGCTCAGGTCATGGTCTCACAGTTTGTGGGTTCCAGCCCCGTGTCAGGCTCTGTGCTGACAGCGCAGAGTCTGCTTGGGATTCTCTCTCTCTCCCTCTTTCTCTCTCTGTCCCTCTCCCACTTGTTCGTTCTCTCTCTCTCTCTCTCTCTCTCTCTCCCCCCCTCAAAATAGATAAATAAACTTAAAAAAAGTTAAATGATCATCGTTAGAAGACTGGATGAAAATTATAGTGCAGTCACATGATGACATATTACACAGGCTAAAAGGAAATGTGGAAGATCTCTATGAACAAATCTGGAACAATTCTAGGGCATAATTTCAAATGAAAAGGGTGTGTTATAAAAAAAATGCAAGTGGGGCGCCTGGGTGGCTTAGTCGGTTAAGCGTCCAGCTTAGGCGCAGGTCATGATCTCACAATTTATGGGCTTGAGCCCCATGTCAGGCTCTGAGCTCTCAGCACAGCCTGCTTCAGATTCTGTGTCTCCCTCTCTCTCTGCCCCTCCCCCACTTGTGCTCTGTCTCTGTCTCTCAAAACTAAATAAACATTTTAAATTGTTTAATAAATGCAGGTAATAAGATATATTTTTATGAGAAAGAAAGAGAACTAAGACTACATATAAGCATAGGCTTATTTTCTTAAAACAGTAAAGATAAAGCAGAAATAAATAAGAATAATTTTCTGTACTAAGCAGATAAGAGAGGACTACTGGCAACAGGAACAGAAGTGAGACTCCTCTGAATACATATTTTCATATTTTAAAGAATTTAAACTACAAAATAAGATTAAAACAAAACCCTAAAATTAAATACAAATGGAAACACATCAATCAAGATGTGTATCAGATTGATCTCATAATCACACAGATAAAAGAATTAATTCAAATAACTTGTGATCACAGTATTCTAATTATATACTCTTTAAAAGAATTTTTTAATGTTTTATTTATTTTTGAGAGAGAAAACACAAGGAGGGGAAGGACAGAGAGGTAGGGGAACAGATGATCCAAAGCAGGCTCTGCACTAACAGCAGCAAGCCCAACGCGGGGCTTGAACTCACAAACTGTGAGATGACCTGCGCTGATGTCGGTCGCTCAACGAACTGAGCCACCCAGGTGCCCCTGATTATATTCTCTTAATGGAATACGTATATTCAGGACAAAAACATTGCAAAAAATATACTGAACTTAACCTAGTAGATTTGTTCTTGGGTGAGAGTAAGTATTGTAATTCTGAAAGTATTTTCTACATATTGAAAGACAGGGCAAATGAATAAATACACGCTGTTTGGGGGAACTGAGGTTTTTACTGTGGGAAAGGAGAGAAACCAATATTTAATAAGACAAAACTCTGTGATATTGGGGAAAACCAATAAATGTTTTGGGTGTGTGTGTGCACATATATATGATATTTCCTCACTCTGTTCATTGAAACAGCCTAGAAGCAAGGATGCCTCTTGAGCAAGAAGTACACCCAATAACCAGATCTTTGTTTCCATATATATTTACCCTCTAAGAGAAACCAGGGCTCCTTGAAGAAATGGCTGAGTCCAGGTCTGAGCAGAGAAAGCATGAGAGCCAGGAATACCCAGCAGTATCAGACATCAAAGAAAGGTTCAGAGATGAAAAGAATATTTCAATAGGCAGAGGATCGAGCTTAACAGAGTATCTGAACATCAGAAAATAGGGAGCATGATGGATTACAACACAATGAATTTAAGCAAAAAATCCCTAGACTGTAGTAATCATAGTGATCCTCCAAAAGGAAGGAAGGGGAAAGAGAGAGCGCTCTTCTGTACAGAAGAATCCTGTTAATAAACATAGAAGTAATGACAGTTAGGAAACCCCCATTTGCATCTCATCATAATCACTTATCCAGACAATAATCTTTAGGGGGCACACTAGGCAAATGTCATGGAGACATCTGTGGTTCACTAAGGTTACTGGTGGCACCAAACAGACCATCTCTATGAGAGGGGGACTGGGAATGACAACTTTAAGGGAATAAACCCAGCTTCAGCAGGAGAACTTGACATTGGGTGCCTCCTGGTGTGATACACCTTCAAATTAGTGTAAATTAATGAAAGTGGTCATGAAGAAGGAATCAAAAAAAAAGCCCATAATATGGAATCTTCTATGAGACCACTAGTCTAGACTCTTCGAAAAAAGTCAATGTAATGAGACATCAGGGGAGAGTAAACTATTCTAATTAAAAGATACTTGTCATGTGTGTGATGTCACATTCCTAGGGAATGTCAGACTCTGTTACCGAGATGAGAAAGCAAATAAGGTGGGGAGAGAAATTCAGCATAAAATCGAATGATTTGAGACGTGGGCAGAATTCATAAGATGTCCTAAGCATAGCCCAACTAGATAAAATGCAGCCTAAGTGTGTCAAACATAGAAAGAAAAAAATGACAAAATCCAGAAGGTGCTAGATATTCATACTCTATAAAATATACAGAAGGTGTGTATTGGGCATTTCGTATTCATGAGGTCTTGAAATTAACCACACATTGGTGATACCCATCAGACAAATAGTCCAGCCTGAGCTTGGCACCTTGTGTCTCTCCCGCAGAATAAGGATGCATCTGAGTCCCCGAATCTCCCACTCCTGGGCCCGTTGGCTCAGACTCCACCTCGGGCCCACAGAATCACAGCTTCAGCCGGGAAAACAGAGCCACAGAGAGACAGGACATGCGCGTGGCCTGTGTCCCCTTGCCACCCGCCCTATGTTTTAACTGACTGAACCACGGACTCGGGCCTCTCCACGTGGCTGCGCGCTGTCCCGTTGTGAGATCGGGGAGAATGTGGCTGACGGTGTCAGTGGTAGAACCCGTCACACTGAGTAAATTTCCACACGACGTGACTCGAGAGCAAGTAACAGCCAACCGTAACATGGGAATTGGAAAAATAACAGCTGTAAAAGACTTGTGGGAGACAAGTGGAACGTTTGAAATATTGACCATATATCAGATTGTATTACTGCATCAATGTTTCTTGCACGCAATAATGATGCTGGGATTCGTAGGAAAATGTCCTCGTCCAGCAGATGAATGCTAATGTATTTAGGAGTGTTGGAGAAAGGGACAGAAAGGAAATGTGGCAGAGTCTTAACTGACGAATCTGGATAGAGGGTATTTCAGTTCTTGTCTTTTCATAAAACTTTTGTGTAATTTACGATTTTCAAAATTAATTTTTTTAACCGGTTATGAATTAAATTCAAGGTTTATTTAGGTGGGTGAAACCCATCTCTCCAGCTTCCTCCCTCGTCTCCTGTCCCTCTTCTCCTGTCCCGTATGAAAAGTGAAAGTAAAGATGTTGGGGAGCCTGGGTGGCTCAGGCTGTCAAGCATCTGACTTCTGCTCGGGTCATGATCTCACAGCTCGTGAGTTCGAGCCCCGTGTGAAGCTCTCTGCTGACAGCTGGGAGCCTGGAGCCTGCTTCGGATTCTGTGTCTCCCTTTCTGTCTGCCCCTCCCCTGCTCTCATGCTCGCTCGATCTCTCTCTCTCTCTCTCTCTCAAAAAAAAATTTTTTTATTTTAAAAAAAGAAAGAAAAGCAATGTTTATGTAATTGAGATTAAAATAAATGTAATCTTTATGTATAAATTCAAAGCTTTGGTTTCTTACTCTTCATCAGAAATATCCCATGGTTTGGGATAATAATTTACTTCTTTGCCAAAGGTCAGTCTTATTACTTGTCTGTTACTTGGTCATGCTCATGTCTCCTGAAGGGATTGCTTTCTTTACAAGCATGTAAAATCTTGAAGTCCTTCACTGAATATGGCTGGCTTACTTTCAGTTAGTAAATGCAAAGTGACACACAAGAGGCCTAGAAACTGAAGTACTGTCCAAATCCTTTACTTTATCAAAATATTATTGCATTAACTACAGTAGCCAAAAGTTAAAATTTTAAAAATCGGGAATTTAGTAGAGTGTGTTGTTATGAAACTGGGCTGGCCCGGTGGTCGATACAGTTAGGGAGCCCCTGGTAAGTATTTTCCTGGAAGATTCACCATGCATTTCCAGGCAAGCCAAGCCAGAGGCTGTGAAACCCTACCAGGAAGACATTGTATGAAAATGCAGTGCTAACAGCTCAGGGCACATCCTTTGTTCTACCCTAACTGCACCTCTGCTAATAAACCCACAGAGGAATCAGATAGCCATGGAAATGAGATCTAGCGCACAATAGCTGTGAAGATAAGAGAGGTTCCCAAGAGTCAGACAGCAGAGAGGAGAGATGATTCTTCTCACAGCACTTGCCAGCTTTGGCGAGAAATGAGAGATGGCAGAGAAGGTTGCTGATAGGCTCGAACAGAAATTCACTATATGTGGCTAAAGTGAACAGCTCAAAAGACTACAGATGCTGGCAAGGATGTGGAGAAACGGGCACCATCCTGCACTGCTGGTGGGAATGCAAACTGGTGCAGCCGCTCTGGAAAACAGTGTGGAGGTTCCTCAAAAAACTATCCATAGAACTCCCCTATGACCCAGCAATAGCACTGCTGGGGATCTACCCAAGGGATACAGGAGTGCCGATGCATAGGGGCACATGTACCCCAACGTTCACAGCAGCACTGTCAACAACAGCCAAATCATGGAAAGAGCCTAAATGTCCATCCTGATGAATGGATTGAAAAGATGTGGTTTATCTATACAATGGAGTACTACATGGCAACGAGAAAGAATGAAATCTGGCCATCTGTAGCAACGGGGACGGAATTGGAAGGTGTCATGCTAAGTGAAATAAGTCAGGTGGAGAAGGACAGATACCGTATGTTTGCACTCATATGTGGAACAGGAGAAACTTAACAGAGGACCATGCGGGAGGGGGAGGGGAAAAAGTAGTTAAGGAGAGGGAGGGAGGCAAACCACAACTCTTAAACACTGAGAACAAACTGAGGGTTGTTGGGGTTGGGGGAGAGGGGAAGATGGTTGAAGGGCATGGAGGAGGGCACTTGTTGGGATGAGTGCTGGGTGTTGTATGAAAGCCAGTTTGACAGTAAATTATGTTAAATTTAAAAATAAAAATTAAATTTAAAAATTTAGTAACTCAGTTACTAAATAAGTAATTCAGGAGACAGGAACAGGGGGATAGTTTTTCACGTTTTCATCTGTTTTGAGTTTAATGACTTCCAGGTAATTATTTTTTCAAAGGTGCTACGGGCACACAGAACACAGGTCGAAAGGAAGAGCAAGGTCAGCTGTGAGAAGTCCGTTTCTTTTCTTCTGCCACCTGCCCGGCTATGCAGTTCCATGTCTGAGTCTAAGGGCTAGGAAGGTGGAAGTGGGGGGGGGGGGGGGGTGTGAGTCCTTTTCAAGGTTGAGGAAATTGTCCATCTAAATCCTGTCTCTCTCCTTCTCCCTAAGACTCCCTCCCCCTCCCTAGGATCCTCTCCTGAAGGCCCCCTCTCCCTCCCCTCCCCCTCTCCCAGCGCCTGCCCCAGGCGGTGTGTCTCGCCCGAAGAGAAGACCTGCCGTGGCTCTCCAATGTACTGGACTTAAAAACAACGTTGAGGCCCCGCTGAGTTAACCTCGCCAGGGCACCACTGTCTGTTGAAGTAAGAAAGGAATAAGGTGCCCAACACACAATGACACACGCAGTGGCTGATTTCCTCGCGGGGCCGTAAGGTTTAAGCCCAAATCAGCTTGCCCTCGGAAAGAGAATAAGAATGAACATTGTAAACCCTATAGAAAGGCCTGGAAGAGTCGAGAACAGTTACTCTCCTGTTAAGAGACTCTTAAACCCCTTAAGACATCAAAAAGGAAGTATCTGTGACATATTCCTTACTCCTTATTAGCTATGCATTTTCTACTGCCATTCCCAGATGTCAGGTGGCTAGGTCTGATCCATACCCATGTTTTAAAACCGCAAAATACTAACAAGGTGCAAATCTCTTGTTATTGGAACATCTTTGGTGCAGATGGATAATCAAAATTGTCCGGCTCTATTTTTTTTAATTTTTTAATGTTTATTTTTGAGATAGAATGAAAGCAAGGGAGGGACAGAGAGAGAAGAAGACACAGAATCGGAGGCAGGCTCCAGGCTCTGAGCTGTCCGCACAGAGCCTGACGTGGGGTTCGAACCTACCAACCATGAGATCATGACCTAAGCCGAAGTCTGACACTCAACCAACTGAACCACCCAGGCGCCCCTGTCCAGCCCTTTCTGCCCTCTTTCTGTGCCACCAAAAAGTCTTGGCCGATTGCTCTCAAGTGCATCAAGAATGCCAAAAAGAGGCAAATGCCAGTTTCTCATTAGGCCGGGCTCCAAAGTCACCGTCCAGATTCCAGCTGTGAGGCCAAAGCATGGCTGTGGGTGAATTTGAAACCACAGATGATCACAGATCTGAGGGAGTTGTTTTGACCTTCATAGGCAGGTTAAACAGGTGTGCAGTGATCAGCCCCAGGTTTGACGAGCAACTGAAAATTCTAGAAAAGGGGCCCCTGGTTGGTTCAGTTGGTTAAGCAGCCAACTTCAGCTCAGGTCATGAATTCACGATTTGTGAGTTTGAGCCCTGCATCAGCCTCTGTGCTGACAGCTCAGAAGCCTGGAGCCTGATTCAGATTCCGTGTCTCCCTCTCTCTCTGCCTCTCTCTCTCTCTCAAAAATAAACATTTAAAAAAAGAAACAAAACTATAGAAAAACTGCAGAATAACTGTTCCTGTCCCAGTCCTTTGGTTTCACGTACTGATAGTCTGTTAATATCACGGACCTTGGAGAAGTGATACAAAAATACGCCGGAGGGAAAATCCTGGGATTCTTTTCCTAGGGATGTGAAAATGCACGTGTGGAAATAAAATGCCTCAATGGAAAACAAACAAAGTGTCCAGTACAAATCATGCCGACCACACGATCGCCACGCCCGTTCACAGAGCAGTCTTCACAGCTGCCTCCATGGACGGGCCTCCCAAGGGCCGTATTCCAGACACAGGGCAAAGCTTCTTGAGGAATAGAGAAAGTGATATGTTTCCAGGGTCATATCCCCCTGGATATGAAAAACCTTCCATATTTCAAGGAAATCATATCCCCTCTCTTCTTAAGCTATTTTCTTCCTGAATTTCATTGTCTCACTAAACTGTGATGCCCAGTGGACCTTTGTTAGCATTTGAAGGCTGTACCGTCCAATAAGATAGACAGTAGCTTATCTTATGTATGGCCATTTAAAATGAAACCAATTAAAATTCTTTATTTAAAAATTTTTAATGTTTACTTAGTTTTGAGAGAGAAAGAAACAGGGTATAAGCAGAGAGAGAGGGAGACACAGAATCCGGAGCAGGCTTCAGGCTCCCAGCTGTCAGCACAGAGTCCGATACGGGGTTCAAACCCACGAACCCTGAAATCATGACCTCAGCCAAAGTTGGACACTTAACTGACTGAGCCACCTGGTAGCCCCAAGATAGCTTACTTACTTATTTATTGTTAATGAAATAACAAATAGTTAAAATTGTTGAAATCAATTATGTGATTACTTAAATTTAAATAAATTAAAATTGCATAAAATTTAAAATTTGGTTCCTCAGTCATGATGGCCAAATTAAAGGGACCCAGGAGCCATGCGTGGCTAGTGGCTGCATCCCACAGCACAGATACCCCTTGTCACAGAAAGCTCTGTGACACAGCACTCCTCCAAAGACACTTGTTATTTTTTCCTTCTTTAATTCAGGAAGTTATAGGAGCACCTGGATGCCTCAGTAGGTTAAGCATCCAACTCTTTTTTTTTTAATTTCTTAAATGTTTTTATTTATTATTGAGACAGAAAGAAACAGAACATGAATAAGAGACGGGCAGAGAGAGGGAGACACAGAATCTGAAGCAGGCTCCAGGCTCTGAGCTGTCAGCACAGACCCTGACGCAGGGCTCGAACCCATGAACCGTGAGAGCATGACCTGAGTCAAAGTCGGCTGTTTAACCAACTGAGACACCCAGGCACCCCATCCCTACTCCATTTTCTCTCAGCATCCAGAAAGTGGTTAAGTATTGGCCAAGAACTCTCCATCTCCCCAAACACCAGCATTGGAATCAGCAAGAGTGCTCAACTTCTTGGGTACGCCTTCATACCTACGAGGTCTCAGGATATGGTCCAAGAATCTGCGTTATAAACAAACTTCCCAGGAGATTCTTATGCATATGAACATTGGAGAAACACTGAAATAGAGCAAGTAAAAGGTTTACCCAAAGGAATACAACTAAGAAAGTTATTATCATAATCATGGAATAATAATGACTAGTTTTAATGTTTGTCTATTTTTGAGAGAAAAAGTGTGTGACAAAGTACAAGCAGGGTAGGGGCAGAGAAAGACACACAGAATCCAAAGCAGGCTGCAGGCTCTGAGCTGTCAGCACAGAGCCTGAATCGGGGTTCAAACTCTTATCTGCAAGATCATGACCTGATCCAAAGTCAGACCGTCAACTGACTGAGTCACCAGGCACCCTAGAATAAAAATGACTTGTATGGTTTCTGACGTATGATCAAATATTCATTCACACAATAGGGCATTTTACAAATTTAGGGTATGCTGATTCTCCATCAGACTCTTCTATCCTATTCCTGTTTAAATCTTTTGAAATGTGAAGCTTATATTTTCAGAAATACTGTCATAAAGTAAGCCTTGAGCCGTGTCACTTACTTTCTCTTTAAGATTGGATAAAATCCCCAACCTATTTTATATCACGATTCTCACACTTGGGAAATCCTTTTCACTAGCTGTTAAAATCATTAAGCCAATGTCCTCGATTTAATCTTTAAGGTTGACCAGCCAGCATTGAGTCACTGCAATCTTCTAAGTCAGACAGGAAAAGAATTGACGTCGTTACCAAATACCACTGCGTAAGTGTCTTTGAAAAAATGGCAGCCAAGTGTACACAGTTGGGTAATGAGATGTGATGGCCAATGGCCCCTGGGCAGGTGAGATGGAAGGCCGGGCACCTGGCATCCCATCCCTAACGATGCCCTTGTGTGAGCTCTCAAGGCTCCATGACACATTTTCTCTGACATAACACATCTCAGGGAGTTATCAAGATGTTTCCTCTCTCCAGAAAATCAAGCAGCCTATTAGGAATGATAATTTGGCACATGCTATGCTCAAGGGACAAATGCAATAAGGGATGTGTCGTACAAAGGGGCTTCCACCATGAGCCAGCAATGTTGATCTGTGGCTAAAAACAGAGATGCATAAAAATAAACCTTCAACCTCTCACCCTGAACAATGAAGATGTTTTCCAGAAAACCACACAGAAGCTCTACAGCCTCGGAGGTCACCAGTTCCTTTCTCCAGCTTTTACTTTTTAAAAAAGGAAAAATTAGGGTCACCTGGGTGGCTCAGTCAGTTAAACGTCCAACCTCAGCTCAGGTCATAATCTCGCGGTTTGTGAGTTCGAGCCCCGCATCAGGCTCTGACAGCTCAGAGCCTGGAGTCTGCTTCAGATTCTGTGTCTCCCTCTCTCTCTGCCCCTCCCCTGCTTGTGCTGTCTCTCTCTTTCTCTCTTTCTGAAAACTAAGTAAAGATTTTAAAAAATTAAAAAAGGAAAAATTCAAAGGAGGATCAGCTGACCTAGTTGGTTTGTCTCACTAGTCTGTAACGCTGACTGCCCGAGAGAGAAGCATGATACAAACGTGACCAAATTGTCTTGGCTTGTTACTAGCTTTCAGAAACAAATACATTAGAATTAGCGATAATTTAACATCCTAAGTTAATATGAATACTTCCGTGTCAGAAGTTAATATTAGTATCCAATGCAAGTTTAAAGAGAGATGCTAAGTTAACTCAGTTCCAATCATACATTCATCCCCCCTGCCCAACTCCTCTCTCTCATCCTCCCCAGTTTAAGTCAATGAGAGGGAAAACTTGAGATGTTTATCAGGCAATGAGGCAAGGAGATGACCACAGTAGTCTAACTGACCCACGGCCTGCACCCACGAACACAAGGAACCAGCTGCGGCTCGGAAGGGTCAAACATTGAAGACGAGGCAAAACTCAAGTTAATTCATGTCAACGTTAATTTTTTTTTTTTAATATTTCACTCTTGGAGCACCTGTGTAGCTCAGATGATTGAGCACCCAGCTCTTGATTTTGGCTCAGGTCATGATCTCACAGTTCATGAGTTCTACCCCCATATCCATACCAGCGGTGTAGAGCCTGCTTGGATTCTCTCTCTCTCCTCTTTCCTCTTCCTGGCCCTGTTCACTCTTATCCTAGGGTTTTGATCAGTAAGAGAGGGAGCTGTGAGCCCAGGCCTATGCAGTAACTTCTTGTGCAAGGAGGGCTGTGGTTAAATATAGATTGCACCGCCCCAGAGCCTGCAAGGCCCCAGGCAGGGAAGGAAGGGCCCGTTTGCTGATCCATGTTTATATATAATGTCCCTGTCACTACCATTTTCCTATCACTGTCCCCAGACCAACTCATTCTAATAAATGTCCCTAGTCCCTCCCACCTTCCAACATTCTTATTTAAATGCCTATAATAGAAGCTACAGTCTACTTGGGTCTTGTTTTTTTGTTAACGACAGTCAATCCAGACACATATCCTCAACGTTCTGGTCAAGGGGATGTAGAAGTGAGGTTGCTGGGGCTCTGCTCTAACAGGTGTGGGAGTGGCTACTTTGGCCCACCTCCGCATGCCCCTTGGTCTTCCCAGCCTCAGTCTCTCCATCTGCCCAGTGAGAGTGCCCATCTGGGTGGCTTTGAAGGCCTCTTCTAGCCATTGGTTCCTTAGGGTAGAAATCGAGGTGGTCACCATTTCCCCTCTCCCAACCATAAACCCACACCCCCAGACTCCCCCACAGTGTGAAAGCACATACCCAATCCTCCCTCCCCTCCTGTGAGCCTCTGACGGGATTAGGGAGAAGCGAATCGGAGGAACAGAGCACCCAGTCAGCCCCATCTGAAATCCTATCAGAGCACAAATCCTGGCAACTCTCAGTGGCGTATCTGTGCAGGAGAACATGGGAGGTCCCCCACATTTTCCCTCAGGATAGTACCCCATCGGCCTGCCCCAGGCAGCTCTAGTGGAACCCTGAGCATGCCCAGGTCAAGAAAGTTGCGAAGGGGAAGAGACACGGGCAGGGACTCAACTTTTGAAGCAGGACTTCTGGACATCCCTTGACAATGTCCAGTTCAAAACAACTGTTCTCGTCAGTGTTGGGAGAATTATGAAAACCACCACAGTCCTGAAAGAGAACCATGCACAGAAGCGTCAGATTCCCAAAAACGTGACTGAGGAAAGCCAGTGAGCATCTGGAGGACGATTTCTCCACTCTGGCATTCAGAGCAGATCCGTTCCTTTTTTCCCTTAGTTTGTCCCCAGGAAATATTTACAGAGCTCCCGCTGGGCGTCCGGAACCATGCTTCACGCTGGCTGGAGGGATTTACTTTCAATCACTTCCGCACTACCAGTGTGTAAGTGTGTGCGTGCCTGTGGGTTTGGGCTTGAATGCACCCACGTGCTATCAAGCATATGTGCTCTGGGGGCAGCTGGCTAGTGCACATCGCATGCACCTCACGGAGACAGCGGCCTCTACCCCACGAACCCCTCCCACCGAAGACAGGATTTGCTCCTTAGCAGGCTATCCAAGATGGATGGTCCCCACTGACACCCATGACCCACTC
Source organism: Helogale parvula (assembly GCA_004023845.1). NCBI lineage: Eukaryota > Metazoa > Chordata > Mammalia > Carnivora > Herpestidae > Helogale > Helogale parvula. The sequence continues at coordinate 62,090 of PJEM01007883.1, read as the reverse complement.
TTTTATTTTTTAATGTTTATTTATTTTTGAGAGAGAGACAGAACATCAGAGGGGGAGGGCAGAGAGAGGGAGACACAGAATCCAAAGCAGGCTCTAGGCTCTGAGCTGTCAGCACAGAGCCTGATACTGGGCTCAAAGTCATGAATGATGAGATCATGACCTGAGTTGAAGTTGGATGCTCAACCAACTGAGCCACCCAGGCGCCCTGACTCCTCTTTAACTGTTAGGATGAACGTGAGAGATGGGCTCTGACTGCTGAAAGCCCCAAGCCAGGAGAGCCGGTGTAAAAGGTTTTAGGTTCAGTTTGGGATGACACAAAGTCCTGGAGATGGTGACAGGGCTGGAGGCCCAGGAATGTGAATGTGTTTAATGTTACTGAATGGTGCACTTAAAGAGGGTGACAATGATACATTTTATATATATTTTATTGCAGCGTTTAAAACATTTTTTTAAGGTTATTTATTTTGAGAGAGAGAAAGCATGAGTATGGGAGGGACAGAGAGAGAGAGAATCCCAAGGAGCTCCGTGTGGTCAGTGCAGATCCAACATGGGGCCCGAACTCCCACACTGTGAGATCATGACTTGAGCCGAACAAGAGGGAACCCTCAACCAATTGAGCCATGCAGGCACCTCTAAAAATAGTTTTTAGGTGGCCCACTTGGCTGGCTCAGTCAGTAGAGCACACAAGTCTTGATCTCAGGGTGGTGAGTTTAAGCCCCGGGTTGGGCATGGAGCCTACTTAATTTTTTTAAAAGATTAATAAAAAGAAGAGAATAAAAAATATTTTAAGATGTGAACACTGCCCATCCCTGCGTGAACAGGGACAGTGAGGCCCGTCACCAGGATCCTGCAGCACAGTCCCTGAGGTGTGGTCCCTGCTGGGGCTGTGCCTCACCATTGCCCCGGGGAGGGTTTCTGATTGCTTAGTGCCGAGCAGTGGGTGCCACGTTAGGCCTCTAGAGCAGGGGTCTGCAAACTCTTGCTGGAAAGGGCCGGAGAGTAAATATTCTAGACTTTGTGGGCCCTTCCCCGGCTGTGGTGACTGCCCCCGGCTGCGGTGACTGTCCCTGTCCGCTGTTCTGCCAGGAAAGCAATCCCAGGAAACACCCGACTAAAGCGCGTGGCTGCGTTCCAGTAAAGTTCTATTTACAAAAATCGGATCCAGAGCTGAGATCATCGGAATATGCTGTGTCTACTGTGAGGGGTCTGTTCACGCAAGGTGAGGTGACAGTACTTCCACTTGCCTCACCAAGCCGGGGCATTACTGTTCGTGGGGGGACCGCCGGGTGCGGCCTGAACTCGGGGCGGAGCTGGGTCGTCAGCCCCCACACTCTAACCTCCGGGCCGTCTCCTCAGCCGCCTCAGAGAGAACCCTGGAGGTGGTGGTAGGTGAACCGGCCTTGTGGCCTAGGGCCCAACACAGACTCCGCCTGGAGTGTTGGAGATACAGAGAATAGAAACAAAAGATTAAAAATTGCTCAGGGGACATCTGGGTGGCTCCGTCGCTTAAACATCCAACTCTTGATTTCGACTAGGGTCATGATATCACGGTTTGTGAGACTGAGCCCCGCATCAGGCTCTGAGATGATTGCCGGGAGCCTGCTTGGGATTTTCTTACTAAACTCTCTCTGCAAAATTCCCCCAAATAAATAAATCTTTTTCTTTAACTTTTTTTTAATGTTTATTTATCTTTGAGAGAGGGAGAGAGAAAGAGAAAGAGAGAGAGAGACAGCACAGTCAAGGGAGGGGCAGTGGAAGAGGAAGACAGAGTCCAAAGAAGGCTCCAGGTGGGGCTCAAACTTAATGCACTACGAGATCTTGACCTGACCTGAAGTCGAACATTTAACCGACTGAGCCACCCTGACGCCCCTCTAATTAATTCATTAAAAAAATTTTTTTCTATGTTTATTTACTTGTGAGAGACAGAGAGTGACAGAGCAAAGTGGGGAAGGGCAGAGTGAGAGAGGGAGACACAGAATCCGAAGCAGGCTCCAGGCTCTGAGCCGTCAGCACAGAGCCCGACGCGGGACTCAAACCCACAAACTGTGAGATCATGACCTGAGCCGAAGTCAGAAGTTTAACGGACTGAGCCACCCAGCTGCCCCTATTTATTTTTAATTAAACAATATTATATTAGTTTTAGGTATACAACAGAGGGATTCGATAGTCCTATGCATTATGCGATGCTCACCATAATAAGTCTGATCACCATCTGTCACCAAAGTTATTACAATACTATTGACTCTATTCCCTATGCTCATTTATTTATTTCATAGACTGAAGTTTATACCTCATGTTATTGTTTTAATGTATTTGCCCTTTTAAAGCACAGCTCTACATGGTAGGCTTATTATGTCCATATTACAGACAAGAAAACTGAGGCTTAAGAGATTGTAATTGAAATAAAATTGTAAGGCATTTCGCACATAGTAGATATTTAATCATTGTCAGCTACCACTGCTTCCAGAAAAAGCCTAATTTCAAACCTGTGTTCTTTCCTCGTAAAGAGATGAGATGTTGAAGGAGGTGGAAAGTATAGCTTCAGACCAGATACATGTCATGGGTGTTTCTCCCCATATATTTAAATCTTCTTTTTCTTCCACCAATAAGGCCGTATTGATTTTTCACATAAGCTTAGGCACGTGCTAGCTTTATCCTTAGCTGTTTGATGAGTGTGTGGCTATTATCAATGGATCTTTTCAACGATGCTTTTTAATTGGTCATTGATGCTCTAAAGATGTAAAATGGATCTGGAGTCCACCTGTCTTATGGAACTCCTATTAGTTCTACTGGTCTCACAATGAAGATCTTTCAAAAAAATTTTTTGCTTCTTCTTTCTTTTCCTTGTCTTATTATATTATCTAGGCGCTCCAGTACAAATACTGAATTGTAGCTGTCGCAGTGGGCATCTTTTTAGTCTTCCTGTCTCTACCTTAATAATTCTTCAGTAGGGAGCCCTTGGGTGGCTTGGTTGGTTGAGCATCCAACTTCGGCTCAGGTCATGATCTCACAGTTCATGAGTTCAAGCCCCGTGTCGGGCTCTGTGCTGACAGCTAGTTCAGAGCCTGGAGCCTGTCTTCAGATTTTGTATCTCCCTCTCTGACCCTCCCCTGCTCGTGCTGTCTCTCAAAAATAAAATTAAAAAACATTAAAAAAATTCTTTAGTAGATGGCCTTTGTCCAGGTCCCTCAGGTCTCCTGAGTTTTTTGCTGTTTGCTGACTTATTTCTACCAGGATTGCATGTTGAATTTTATCAAATGCTCTTTGGACCCATGTTGACAAGATCAGGACTTTTTTTTTCCAACCCTGTGACTACATTTCTTCGTGTCGTCTCAGCCTGGTACACTCAACTTAGCCACTACTTATTATTTTATTAACCCATTACTTGGTTGGATTATTGGTATTTTTTTTCCCTACTTATGTGTACAAATAAGATATTTCTGGGGCACCTGGGTGACTCAGTCGGTTGAGCATCTGACTTCAGCTCAGGTCATGATCTCATGGTTCATGGGTTTGAGCCCTGCATCAGGCTCTGTGCTGACAGCTCAGAGCCTGGAGTCTGCTTCGGGTTCTGTGCGTGTGTGTGTGTGTGTGTATGTGTGTGTGTGTGTGTGTGTGTGTGTGTCTCTCTCTCTCTCTCTCTGTCCCTCTTCCAGTTCTCTCTGTCTCTCAAGAATAAATAAACATTTTTTTAAAAAAGATGCTCTTGCTGGTTTATGTTTGTGTGCTCTCCTTCCCTGTCTTTATTAGCAGGATGTGTTTACCCTCTAGAAATAGTTAAAACCATCCATTTTCTCTATGCCCTGAAATACCTTATGTAACATAGGAATTACCTAGTTTTCTGCAGATTAGATAGATTCTTTCCATAAAACTGTACAGTCTCTAACTTTTTTGGTGGACTCTTTGTGGATCATAATTTTAAGAGTTTTACCTTTTTATGAGCTACTCTTATCCATCTTCATTTCCTAGGTGACCACCCACGTCATCTTGGAATTCCAATTTATCAGCATAAAATTTCCCATGACGTGTTTGCTCTGGCTGGTGCAACAAACCACCACAAACGGGGTGCCTTAAACAACAGAAACATTTTCTCTCAGTGCTGGAGACTAAAGTCCAAACTCAAGGTGTTCCTTGGCACCTCTTGGAACTCCTCCAAGGAGGTCCCTCCCACCCCATGCCACGCCCATCTCGGTGTCCATCCTCACAGAGCTGGAATGTGGTGTGTGTGTGTGTGTGTCTTTTAAAGACACCTCTGAGGGGCTCCTGGATGACTCAGTCGGCTCCGCCCTCACTCGCCCTCTGCCTTGCTCTCTCTCTCAAAAATAAATATTTTAAAAAAACACCTCTGTGAGCTGCTTACTGCGGATTTTAATACGCGAAGTACTTGCTCATTTGTAAATTTTTTAATTGCGATTCTGATTCCTTCCCTAATCCAGGAGTTAATATTATATTTAATTTTATATTGTTAAATTTCCTAGTGCCTGGGTTTTACTTTCTTTCTCCTAACTTGCTTTTCTTGTTCATTTCTAACTTTATTGAACTCTTTATTGATTGTGGCCTGTGTGATTTCCACTTCTGGGGCAACAAAGTGTTCCACGTGTATCTGTGAGATCAAGCATATTAATTATAAAATTCCAGTCCTCCGTAGTCTTATTTTTTTTGTTTGACTAATTTGCCTATTAAGAAATATCTCTGGCACGCCTGGGTGGCTCAGTCCGTTGAGTGAGTGTCTGATTCGGCTCAGGTCATGATCTTGCGGTCTGTGAGTTCGAGCCCTTCACCAAGCCCTGTGCTGACAGCTGGGAGCCTGGAGCCTGCTTCGGATTCTGTGTCTCCCTCTCTCTCTGACCCTCCCCTTATTTGCTCTGTCTTTCAAAAATAAATCACTGTTAAAAATAAACAAAACAAAGAAATACCTTGGAGATGGATCTAGAAAAGGAAATAAGTCAGAAAAAGACAAATATATCTTTTTCTTTCTTTCTTTCTGAATACTCTGTTTCTTGCTCTGTAGGCATGCAGTCTAAGTGTCTCATTTTAAAATCAAACAGTGAACTACAGACCTTCGTGTTCCGCCTAGTAACAGCACAAGAGTAAAGACGGCTTACTCTGCCTGGAAGGTATATTGTTAAGTTGACTTAACACTGTTACAAGTATATGCCTCCTACTCAGATTTCACACCTCTCCTTTTCTTCCTTTCTCAAGAATAACTAGAACAACGTAACCATATCTTCTAAACAGAAGTTGGGAGTTACTGTGCCTCAATGTTTTGTTCTTAGTGCAGAATCAGGAGAGGTAGAAAATCCAGAAAGAATAGACAGCATTGATAAAAGGAAAGAACCCCTCGTTTTCCCACTATAGGACCCCGGAGAGCTCACTCCCTGAACTTGGGCTTCCTCATATCTGCCACAGGTTTGGGACCAGATAATGTTAAGGACCTCCCAGCTCTGAAATTCTCCATATGCTTATGACTTAGGCCGAAAAGTCTTACAGTTTGCTACCCAGTGTTGCTCATTCAGTACCATTTGCACTCCTATGTGCACGGTCAACAAATCAACTTTTGTTTAACAAATGTTTCATGTATTCCTACAATGGAAGACTCCTTCCTTAGCGAGCCCGTGCTTTCTACTGACAAGGCAGATGAGAGACAACCTGTACCCTTGTGGGATGGAAAAGCACTATGGATGTAATAAATGCTGCCCGTTTCCATCCCAGGAAACAGAAAGGCCTCAAAGAGGTGGATGTTCAGCTCGTATTACGTGTGGGCTCACGTTTTCACATGCTTTCCTTACTCCCCCATTTCCCGGACCACTGGGTCTGCATCATCCAACAGCGGAAAGGTTCAACGGGATCCTCACACCCTATAGTTAACACACTCAAAGGCTAGCTGGTTTTCACCAAGTATTTGCTGGAGAGACAACAGAAAGGAAAAAGGAAACCTCAACAATGGTAGACGCTTCTGCTTCAGACTCTCAGTTTTCAAACCTGATTGCAAACATGTAAATTATGGTAGAACATGGCAGAGTTGAGTCCACTTTGGCCAACTGGATAAATAGCCAGGAGACCTGAAAGTGCAGAGGACATTCTGGAGATGCATGTTTGAGGGCACAGTTCCATCATTCTCTGGGAGAGCCGGAAGTTAGGGCTCCTAACCGGAGTTTTCCAGCCTACGGTCATGCAGTCAATTTAGAAAGTTGTAATCAGAATTCCTGCAATTGAACACATATTGGAGTGGACAGGAATACATTATGTTTCATGAAACTGCTTCAGTTGTGTGTGTGTGTGTGTGTGTGTGTGTGTGTGTGTGTGTGTGTGTACTGGCTCATAAACCAAATGTATTCCAGCTGTAGGTTGCAGGCCAAACACATACCATCCGCCACCACATACATCCAGTTCTTTTCATTTAAAAGTAAAACAAAGAATTAAAAAGTGTAAGATCCTCATAAGGATAGAAATAAGGGAATTGGTTTTTCCCAAGGAAGAAGTGGGGGAGGGTTAACCTTGCATTTCTAGTAGTGAATAGGAGAGCTGGGGGTAGGTAAGCAGAGAAGCCCCAATTAGCTTATCTCCCTGATAAGCCAGCAAATCGCCCTTTGACACCTTCTTTGGTGAGCCAGAGCCAGAAGAAGGTAGATTTTTTCTCTTTTTTTCTTTATGTTTCTTGATTATATCTTTCTCTTCTGATTTGCCTTAGATCCAAGAATAGCAGAAAATGGATTTCACGGGTATATGTTTTAGTACCTATGGTAGTCTAGAGCCAGACATTCAAATCTTGTCTTTACCACTTACAAGGTATGTCACCCAGTACAAGTGGCTAACTTCTCTCTGCCTCAGTTTCCACTGTAAACGGGGATAGCTATGTTATACAGATCAAATAAGAATATATGAAATACATTTAAGTATATCAAAAGAGCTTAGACTAGAAACACCTTTGATTATTACCCATCCTGGCACTGCCCTCCCGGCCAGAGAACACGCTGGTGAAAGACTCCTCTCTGGGCTCATGGAATTGTGTTCCATTTGGGGAAAAGGAAGGTGTGCTCTCAGCAAACATATTCTGGGCCGCACGGTCATATATACGGTCTCTGGAGCCTAAACTTGAGCTCCAATCTTAGCATACTTATTTCCTCACCAAGTGACCTTGAGGAATTCAATTAGCATCTGAAACTCTCTCTTAAGTGAATATCGGATACTCAGTGGGTGGGAGATAATGTTTGTAAGACATTATCTGGAATGGACTGGCTCTTGTTAATTTTCTCCTTTTCCCTTTATGACAACCTCACAGGAAGAAGAAAAGTAATCCTCATTCCAGGGCCCTTCACTGTGCTTTCCGGAAGTCCTTGGTGACGACTTTGAAATCAGGGTGTGACCCACAGTTCTGGCCCCCACGAAGAATACCCCACAAGCAAATGTAACTTGCAATAGCAAAGCTAAGGATGCCTGTCCGATAAACTATATTCTGGATTCGTAGAACAAATTGTCATTCCCACTGGAATTGCCCTGTTCTTGTGGAATGACTTAAAACAATTAATAAAATAATTAATCATTAATAAAATGATTTACAAGGTTAAAAATAAATATTTTAAAGACTCATAATTTCCTTTAAGAAATGAAACAGAGGCACCAGGGTGGCTCAGTCAGTTGAGCATTCAGTTTTGGCTCAGGTCACAATCTCACAGTTCGTGAGTTTGAGCCCCACATCGGGCTCTGTGCTGAAAGCTCAGAGCCTGGAGCTGCTTCAGATTCTGTGTCTCCTCTTTCTCTCTGGCCCCCTTCCACTCTCTCTCTCTCGCTCTCTCGCTCTTTCTCTCTCTCTCTCTCTCTCAAAAATAAACATTAAAAAAATTTTAACTTAGTTTTAAAAAGGGTCATAATTTTCCTTCTTACTACAACAATTTTTTGGTTTTGGTGACTACCTTTCAGTCCTTGCCCACATATAGTTACATATAGTTTCTCATAGTTTTCATCTTGAATAATTGTACTGTGCTCTTGGCTGTGGTGTTATTCATTTCCCAGCGCAGTTCTCACATTATCCCATATAGTAGCTCTAGAGCTGACCACCTTATAAAAGTTTTATAATATTATATTCAGGTTTATGCTACAATAAGCCTCTTTATGAGAACAGTTTTATTCCTTTTTGGTTTTCTTTTTAGAAGATTATATTCTTTGGAAAAATTATAATGGCTCTGGTGTTTTATATTTGTACCACATTTCCCGACAAAAATGAGAATAACCTTGTGTTAACAAATGGTAGATTACTCATCTAATGCAGCCACAAATCCGGGGGCTGAATTCATACTTGGAGAAACTGGGGTTTAAGCACATTCAGGCAGACCAGCCCTTAGAAGCCATTCATGCAACGCACCCATCTCATTTAAAAGGCCGGGGAGAGCTGTGTGTTTCAGCAATGGAGTCTCGTGAAAAATCACCCAAAGTTTCAAGAGACGAAAGCCACCGTGGACTTACTGGAAGTCCAGCACGAAGGAAAGATATGGGGGAGGGAGAAGAGGAGGAGAGTTAGGACAAATAATCTGTCACACATGCATTGTGTGCAGCAAAGCAAACTGAAAGGGAGCTCGCGTGCCTGAGGAGGTAGGATGTAAACCTGTCCTAAATGGGTAGGTATTCTGTCCTATCGAAGTCTATTGTCTCATGGAGCCCAGGCCTAACAATGTCCCATTGTGGCAAGTGCAAAGCCAAGCTGCTTAAATCCCAGTTTTCCCTTCATTTTCAGTCTCCAGGACTGGACTCCTGAGGACGGTCTGCTCTCTCTCCCTGGCCTGTCCCCCCGCTGGCCGTGTAAGTAAGGCGGTTTACAGCCTCCTTGATCTGCTTTGAGGACGCGAAAAATCTTTCAACCTGGCTCTGCTTTTTATTAAGTGTAAAGACTGTAGCATGTATTTCCAGAGAGATAACATGGGGGAAACTATGCCCAGCATTGCCAGCCTGGGGCCTGCTGCTTATCCACAAAGCTGCCTTTGGAATTACTGAGAATATTCTCAACACAGCAAGGAGATGTTCTTACGAGTTTTATGCAAATCCATGGATGATTTGGTATTTTTCATTTTAAAAGAAATTTAAAGACCAACTTCAATTGCAAGAAGTGGTTTCTGCTTTAAATGGGCTTGGAATGGGCAGTAACGCTATAGGTGGATTTTAAAATCTCAGGACTGAAACAACTGGGCAACTACCAAATGTTTTTGCTGCTCACAAATTTCTGGGTCACGTGACATCTTTGTATTGCCACCGCCCACACAAGGACTGGAGAACCAGCCACCTCGACATAGTTCATAAGACGCTGGGGTCACATAACGTGGCCTGGAAATCATCGACGTCACATCTCACCACCGAGATGGATGCTGACTTCTCGTGGGAGGTTTGACATCGCTTGTTGACCATTTCCACAAGAAGCAAAGAAATGAAAACCCAAATATTTCAGAGAAGGGAAATGTTGTCATGGCCTATGTGCTCTGTGGTGGTACCCATCTGCTCTTTCCTCCCTATCTAAGTCAGAGGATCTTGTACAGACTGACCTTGATACAAGACCCAAGACAAGAATGCCTGCTGGACTTTGACCTTCACAGAAAGAAGAGGCTAAGCCTTGGGTCACCTGGGCTGATTCCTTTGAAAAGGGATGAGTGGCAGAAATGTATTCCTCTACGCGTCAGGGAGCTGTGAAGTATAATTGGAAGAAAAGCATCCCAGCCCAACACTTCCCTTTCTTGGGCGACCATGGGCTGACTGCTCAACCTCTCTGTTGTACTCCTTCCTCGACCTATAAAATGAAGGTGTAGCTGTCCTGTCTTCCTCACTAGGATATTGTTGAGCAGCAAAGAGACAGGTGCAAGTGCTATATAAAAGTAAGTTATTTGTATTTCGTGTTGACAACAAACATTTGGGGAAGGATGGTAATTGGCATGCTTCTTTCAGGATCTGCTAGTGACAGCTGGACCTCTTCTTAACCCCTCCTTTTATACTCCGACTGGCTGAGAGTTGAGAACGGTTTTCCCCATTTGCTGATGTATTTCTTCCTTTCCACCATGGGGGTTTGGGGTGATGGGAGGCCGACTGATACCTACTCAGACCTTGTGGGGGCCTATTAGGACTCAGTTCTGTAGAAAAGGTGGAAATAGGCAGAGACATGAAGTACAAGCCAGAATACATATCTTTCCTGTTAGGACCATCGGATCAAATTTGATGATGATGATGATGATGATGATGTGTGTGTGTGTGTGTGTGTGTGTGTGTGTGTGTGTGAAAATTTAGATTTAGATTCAGCTGGCTGGACTCAGTTTAGGTGATCCAAATTTTTTGGCAACATCCCAAGTACCATAGTCAGGAGTCAGTCAAATATATGCCTCCTTCTCCCTATTGGGCCTGATCAGGGGGTTGGCGTTGGCCGCATGAATGTCATAGTGCTTCTTCACAGCCTATTTGACCTGGCGCGTGTTGGCCTTGACATCCACAATGAACACAAGGTGTTGTCGTCTTCTGTTTTCTTCATGGCTGACTCAGTGGTCGGGGGAACTTGGTGACGTCATGGTGGTCAAGCTTGTTTCTCCTGGGGGCGTCCTTTCAAGGATATTCAGAGACAAAGTCTGCCTTTGGAGACAAAGTGTCTTGGGCCTTTGGAAAGTAGGTGGCGTGCAGATCTTTTTTTGTGACCGTGGATGCCTTTCAGCACCACTTTCTCGGACTTCAAAGCCTTTGTTTTGTTTTCGGCTTCCTTGCTCGCCCACGGCACCAAATTTGTGAAAGAGATTTCTTTTACATTATTTTTGTTTTTATGTTAGAGAGAGCATGACTGGGGGAGAACACAGAGGGGGAGGGAGAGAAAATCTCAAGCAGGCCTCATGCTCAGCACAGAGCCCGACTCAAGTCGATCCCACAACTTTGGGATCATGACCTGAGCTGAAATCAAGGGTTGGTCACTCAACCAACTGAGCCCTCCAGGTCCCTCCATGAAAAGGATTTCTGATCAAACTTAATTTGGATCAACAAGACTTGGGTGACATTTTCTAAATCGTATTATGATCATCTTAACGTCCTTTTTTGTGTCTAGCATATTATGTATTTTTAAGATTCTCTGGGGTCCAATTCTTTAGATCTAGCCCAAATTCCCATCATTAAGACGCTATCCTTCTTCCTCTCTGATTGTAAGAAAATAGAAAAACGTGTGCTCTCTAGGTCAGCACTGTATCCCCTTCACAGCCCCAGTGACTCCTTAGGTGGTATGGGTGATTGAATGTCTCATGGAACATTCATTACGATATAGTTGAAAAATAAGTTAAGCTCTAATCCTTCTATTTGACTCATTGGAGCTGTTCCCTCATCTGTGAAATGAGGAGTTTGGATTAGATTATTCCATCAAATTAAGAAATGGAGTAAACAGTATCTTTTCATTGTGGGGATTTGCTCTTCTGCTTCTGCCCCCACCCACCCTTTTCTCCTCCTCCCCCCAGAGCTTAGTAAATAGTCAACCCATCTGTAGGGGCAGTGGGTGGGGGGAGGAAGAAGCCCTCATGGATTCCTCTGGTCCGCTCAACCCTCACCCACCTCTCCAGTATTCACCAATGGAAAAGCCCAAGATTTCAGGTCTGCAATCATGTGGGCGTTGACTCATAGCACAAAATCTGTGCTGGGCTCTGGGAATACAAAACAAGTGTCTGTCTTTTGAGGGTCTTTTTATCTCATGGCACTGGGACCCAATGAAATCAGAGCTCTGCAAGCATGTGCTCAAGTAGGGAGGGGCACAGAGGGGCACCCTCGACACTATAGCTTGTTTCCTGGATCTCATGTCCATAGATAGACCTCACAGTAATGCGGGTTCAGATTTGTGCAATTCCATGGCTAGCTTATACTACAAGGAGTGACCTGTAAAGCGCCGGAAACCGAAGGACTGCTGAGCTACTTTCTCAGCCTTCTAATATAATCCAATTCCTTTCTGTTGGAGGTGAGAGACCACAAGGTCTCCATTAACCTTCACACAATAGGGCTGATAATGTCCCCTCTTCAAACAATGTCATGGCAATCACTTTATCAGATGTAATTACATTTTCTAATCTTACAGTGACTTCCTCGCAGGTACTGAGGGAACGCAGGTTAAGGATCTTCCCAAAGGTTATCTGTTTAGGTTCTGGTCAGTTTCAGGCTGTGGGTTTAAGCTTTATGAAGCATTGTCCTAACTCTGCAGGTTGTGTCCTGGCAGGGCAATCCTCTAAACCTAGGCCGATTGACCCCCAGCGCTAGGGGCCAATCTAATCAAGGTCTATCTCTTGAACAATGTCATCTAGGCACCACCCATGCCCCTCCCTTGTGCTTGTGGGAGCCTGCGGTTGATTCATCTCAAAGGCATTTAGTAAAATTCAGACTGAGGTCCCTGGTTTGTTTAGAGTGATCACCTAAGCTATTTTCGCCTCACAGGTGAGGTCTGGATTACACATGAGGCTCACGGTTGCCAGACCCAGAGATTTCACATTCTAGGAAGCTGTCATTGTGATGATGTGATTACAGACGAGTGGCATTAAGACCTGCCCTGGTGTGAAATTGTGTTAAATCACACGCGCGCGCACACACACACACACACACACACGTAGATGAGTGGCCCTGTTTGGTTATATGCTTGGTCGACATCTAATACTTCCTAGTTGTGAGTTAATTAAAGAGAAGAAGTAAGAGGCAGAGGTGGAAATAACATTAAATATCTTAACATTACCCAATTCTTTCTCTTGATGAATTCTTTTCTTTTGGTGGAAATGCTTTCCTAATTGTTTTAGATGTTATCCAGCTCCTTCCATACTGCTTGCTTAGTGCTGATTTCATTACAAGCCCCTTGACCCTCTCTGTCAACAATAAAGAGAGGCATACCATACCCACCACACCTACACCGACAGGATGAAAAAGTTCACTCTTTCTCTTTTCGGGTGAGAATCTGAATTATCTGTTTGGTTAAGTCCTACAAACTTGCAGATCCAGTCTTTAGAAATAACTGTGCAATACCCTCATCCTTAACACATTGATTCCTCTCCTTAGACTCTCAGATCTCATACTTTACAAGTTACATCCAAGTTCAGGGACAGCTATTAAGATGCAGAACAGCAGGGGCACCTGGGTGGCTCACGTTTGACTTCAGCTCAGGTCCTGATCTCACAGTTCATGGGTTCAAGGCTTTGTCCAGCTCAGAGCTTGGTACCTGCTTCAGATTCTGTGTCTCCCTCTCTTTCCCCTCTCCTGCATTCACACTCTGTCACTCTCTTCCTCAAAAATAAATAAACATTGAATTTTTTTTAAAAGATTCAGAACAGCAAAGATGTCCTGATGAGAAAGTTCTCCTACATTTTTGCCACAAATTTGTCCTTTCATAGGTGAACCATGTTTCTGACATCCAGTTAATTTAAGTACTGTAAGACAGAGATGACAAGATGGGATAAATTACCACTGCTCTGATGTGGTCAGAAAGGTCGTGCCCAAGACAGATTGGAAGCCTGGTGTCCTGGGAAAACCTGAAATCTCGTCACAACTCTACTGCTAAGCCACCTCTGTGCCCCGGAGTCACTGGACAGCTCTGTAGCCTGAAATTAACTTTTAATGAGGAATGGGACCTGTGATGTCACTTCTAGGTCAAAAATGAATATTCTGAAGGTTGTATTGGTCACAGAGAGTCTGTAGTGACACTGGGACCTGAACTTGGACAGCGTATCTTTTTTTTCTTACGCCATCTTTAACTACGAGAACTGTTTAGTCTGAACTATTATTTATTTATTTATTTATTTATTTTAATGTTTATTTTTGATGGGGGCTAGCAAGGGGCAGAGAGAGAGGGAGAAAGAGCAGGGGAAGGGGCAGAGAGAGGGGGACAGAGGATCTGAAGCAGGCTCTGCACTGACAGCAGAGAGCCCATCATGGGGCTTGAACCCACAAACCCCAAGATCATGACCCCAGCCAAAGTTAGACACTCAACCAGCTGAGCCACTCAGGCACCCTGAATCTAACCTATTTAAAGAGAATGGTACCATTAATGCCAAGAGGAAAACTACCACTTTTTTGAAATTACATTTATGAAACTAACATTTATTACCAAGTGCCAAGTAAGCTCTTCACAAAGAATCACTGTGTTATCACACCAACCTCTGGATATTTTCACATCCACATTTGCGATGAGGAAATTGGGAATACAGAGAGGTTGGGGATGTGCTCGGGGTTACACACTCATAAATAGTGAAGCTGGTATTGGAATGAATCCAGGCTTCATTTTCTTTGCTATTATTCATGGTATGTAAAATTCACAGCAATTTGGGGGTGCCTGGGGGTACAGTCGGGTGAGCCTCCCGCTGTTGATTTTCACTCAGACCATAACATCACAGTTGGTGAGTTTGAGTCCCATATCAGGCTCTGTGGAGCCTACTTTGGGTTCTGTCTCTCCTTCTCTCTGCCTCTCCCAAACCTGTGTGTGTGTGCATGCACTCTCTCCCTCTCTCTCTCAAAATAAATAAACTTTAAAAATTTCCCAAAAAATTCACAGCAACTTGAATGGAGTGTGTCCTCTATGAACACCAAGGACTGCATAGAGCAATCAGTGTGTTATAGGAGATTGGGGGGGAGGGGACTGACCTACAAGTTTTCTTTATTGACATACACTTGGGTTTTTGTTTAAATGTCCTTTATAGTCTTCTAAAGTAGGATCAGTAGGTTCTTGCACAAATCAGAAGAAGACAGTGTCAAAGATGCTTGTGGGGGAAGGGAGAATATGAAGTACAATTAGATGGTTGAGGGCAATGATTAGTTTCAAGCTCCTTTAATCCACTGACTCTGTTATTTGTTGTACAAGTAGAATGGGAAGATCAAAGACCACCTGTGTTCCTACCTTTGTGGGGTGATCATCGCAATCGGTCAGTTCCTGAAGATGTGTTGACAACCTCTGGCTGTCTCCACTCTTCCCACCCCCACTAGCACCTCACAACTGGAGACCTTGTCTCTCTGTAATCCGTGGATTTGGGAGACCATTGAGCGTAAGCATACAAGCTGTGCAACGAATTCATAGAGGACACAGAAGTTCAAGAATGGAATGTCCTCCAGACTCTTCAAAGTATCTCATTTCCAATCTTACTTGGTATTAGAGGACATGATCTGGAACCACAGCCAACCAGAATTAAAAGACAAAGGCCATTTTCCATAAGGGAGGGCCCTTCTCCACCTAAGGTCTTTCCTTTCATATTCTTACAAAATGATGACTTGCTGGCCCTCTAAGTGTGGACTCTCCCTTGAATTTCCCATCACTGGCTTACCCTACAGCTAACACTGAACTCTCTGATAGCCTCCACTTGTGAGTAAGCTACGGACAAATTTCCAAAAGAAGTGGGTGGGAGAGGACATTCAGGCCAGGGAAGCAAAGGCCAGAAGAGGCATCACACAAGTAGCTAACAAACACTGAGCGAGGGTCTCCAACATGGCTGCCCATTAAAATCACCTGGAGAGATGAGGGAGGATCCCATGCTCCCCTTATACTGCAGATTAATGAATAGGACCTCTGGGGTTAAAACGCAGACATCCGTGATCTTGCATGCATCCACGTTTGAGAACCCATATCCTGGAGTGCAGAGAGTGAGCCCAAAGAAAGGCCAGGGGTGAACTTGAAGGCTGGCACTGAAAGGTTAGTAGAGGAGGTACTGAGGCCTTTCATGAATTTTCTGTTATAATGATGAGAGGACCATGACCAGATGCTGCTGACCGTGAATAGGAATGGGAAGACAGCTGTGAAATGGAAAGACCATTAAGAGGCTGCTGCCATAGCCAGATAGGAGATAGGAGTGTCTGGCCAGCCATAATCCCACATATAGGAAGTCTCCGGAGCACAGAGAAGATGGGGTTGAGATAGTAGAAGAAGTGATATAGGAAGACTCAGGGATGGAGATAGCTCCACAGCCAGAGGGGAGGAAGAATGAAGAGTGGCCCCACGGGCTTCTCCCCCTACTATTTTTAAGATTGGCTAACTGGGATGCCTTCGTGGCTCAGCAGATTGGGTGTCAGACTTCAGCCCAGGTCATGAACTTGTGGTCTGTGGGTTCAAGCCCTGTGTTGGGCACTGTGCTGACAGCTTGGAGCCTGGAGCCTGCCTCAGATTCTGTGTCTCCCTCTCTCTCTGTTCCTCCCCCACTTGTGCTCGCTCTCTCTCTCTCTCAAAAATAAATGAAGATTAAAATTTTTTTAAATAAAACATTAAAAAAGATGTACTCACTGGGACATGCATATGAGACCAGATTCTGGGCCTCTGCACTGTGCTGCCATGCTGGCCATAGGAGTCGCGTGTTCCCCACGGGTGAGTAGGCAGATTCGAGGAGCAGAGGTTATTATCTCCAGGCTAGTGGTGACCCACACCTTCATCTTAGGGCCCTGGTCAGGTTCCATCAGCGTCATGGAAGAATCTGTAAAGTGACCATCTTCATAAACCAAAATTGGAACACTTTAGTTGACCATGATTTTGTATAACGCTTCAACTATAATCTCAGAGACATCATCTGGATAGCAAAATATGGAAATTCTTAGGCCCTTTTTACCTTCTATATGAATGTAAAGATAAGATATTTAAAATTTACAATTTTGGGGACTATCCCAAAAAATATACTGAGGTATAATTTCCATGATTGTATATAGCATATATTATATGCTTGGTAGACAATCTTGAAAATGTTCACCCAAAATGAGGATATTAGCACAGAAAGAGTAGCAAGCTTCGCTTTCTTATTCTTACAAATCAGATCAGAAGTAATACTCAGTGCAACCACCCAGCCTAACTCATTTCTCCTCTGTGCTGCCTCTGCCATGTTATTTTTAATTACTGGTTCAACTTTACAAAGTGAAAATGGAGCATAAGTATTCTAAAATCTTTCATAACTCAAATCTACGCAAAGTTGTTTTGAGAGAGGAAGGAGGAACCGGGAAATAAAGGAGTTTCCAGAAATGACAAAATAACAAGAAAATTCTTTGATTATATCTATAGAATAAAGCTAATTTGAATTATGAAATAAAGCTATTAGCAAGAGATTCACCCCCACAATTGCACATTTATATAAGTATTTAGCATTCAATACATTTGTAGATTTATTTCAGGGTACCAATAAATTTTAAATTTCTTTCTTTTTAATGTTTATTTGTTTTTGAAAGAGAGAGAGACAGAGCATGAGCAGGGGAAGGGCAGAGAGAGAGCGAGACACAGAATCTGAAGCAGGCTCCAGGCTCAGAGCTGTCAGCACAGAGCCCGTTGTGGGGCTTGAACCCAGGAACTGTGAGATCATGACCTGAGCCGAAGTTGGATGCTTAACTGACTGAGCCACCCAGGTGCCCAGGGTACCAATAAATTTTAATGTCAAATAAAGACTGATGAACAGAGCACTTGGTCCCAACCTGGGAGTCCCTCGCACTTTCTATGAGACCCCAGTGGCCCTCAGATACCTATTCTATATAATGAGTCATTGGAATACATAAATAGTTTTTCTATACTGTTGCCCATTGGATTCACCTATGTAGATTTTTAAATATATCAGTGCCCCTTGAAATTTCCAAAACTGTGAAATTGGACTCTGGTAAATGGGTCCGTGACATCAACAGTTTTTTAAGCCCTCTATCTGATTCTTATGCATTGCCAGAGCTGAGAATTACCAGATAAGCCAGCTGATTTCTACCTTCTCTGTCCAAAACTGGGTTTCTATTTCATGGGGCACATCTCTCTCACATTCTTATTCCAGAAAGAAAACAGCGTGAGTTTCCTTCTGTTGTCGGCTGGGAGACATACCCATGCAGAGAAACCCCCCACATGGAGGTCACGACCAGTCATTTAACGGGGGAAATACTTTCAGACGTTGCACATGACCCTTGCCATCACGGTGGCTTGGCCTGTCTGAAGGAGAAATTCTAAATTACTTCTCAAAAGTATCTGGTGCTTTCGGGTGCACTGTAAGGGGTCTGGGTGTGCGAGAAGAAAAGGAAGACTGGATGGAGCCCTTGGCCAAGGGCGAGCGCTCCGCCTCGGGGCCAGCGCTCACGTGGGAAACTGGCTGGTGGAGGTGGCGGTCCGGCCGCTAACCTTTATGCCAGTGGAGTGAGCAGTTTCTCTAAATACAATAGAACCTCTGTCACTTTGAAGATAAGCTCACACAGGCTGCTTGAAACAATAATTCTGTACTTTCTTTCCTGTTTCTAGATTTATTTTAAGTATTGGTATAAAATGTCAGAGCAGCTGATAGCGGCCAGATCAGTTTGTATAAAACTCCACTGCCTGTTTGTAGTATATTACAGCTATATTTGACACAGGAAAGCACTTAATCATGCATGCTATCAGCACACCACACCCACCTTTGTGAGGACCCTTGGAGGCTATGAGATTTATCACTGTGAACTTGAACTGGATGGACGGGCCCTAATGGATAATGCAGGCTGCTTCTGAGAAGTGCGGGCTAAAAGGGTACCATCCACTGCCCAACGGCCAAGAGAAAGGTCAGGAAGGCAAAGCCACCTCCCAGGAATGGCCTGAACACAGTCCACCTATGCCCTAACTTTTATCTCAAGCTGTTGAAATTTTATGAGTGGAAACCTGATAATGTTGCGAGGGCCTCCCGATGCCCCATTTTGCCTTCAGAGTTGCCTTTTCTGAAGGCCCCTTAACGACATTTTTCTCATCTTACTAACTAGTAAACGATACCATACCGCTTAAATAGCAGAGGCTAGCATTTGCACAGCGTTTCCCACGCTGGTGGGCTAGCAACGGGGGCTGATGTTGGGCAACGGTCACTCTCTGCATTTTACATTTTGGACATCTGAGGCCGTAAGTGAGCTGCGCAAGAGGAGACTGTCCATGGGGAGCCCTGGTCCAGAGGTCCCAGCCCCACGTTTTTCCTTTTAAATGTGAAGAGTGTGGGCCATGGGAGCTGGGGTCTGCATCTGACTAGAAGTCAAGAAATCAGGATTCCACTCTTGGTCTCAACATTCTCTAGTGAGTACATGACCTTAACAAATCACCTCTGACTTTTGCTTCCCGCTCTGTCCTGGGCATGACTGTACCCATATACCCGATGAGGATGCCCCCGGCCGGGGATGCAAACCTCAGAGCACTGGAAGAGATTGCCTAGGACAGGGTCATCACTTTTTCATTAAATACTAATATTATTACATATCTGTTTGGAATTACTCTCTGTAACCAGACTGACTGGTCACAGCTCCGTGCTTCCGAGGCATTTCCTAAACTTCTAGCTTCAGTTTCTTCATTCAGAAAATTACAATAGGAGGATTAATAGACTTTTTTCCTCTTTTTATTATGGACATTTTCAAGCATATTTTTTAAAGTAGAGGGAATAGTAGAATGAATCACCGTTTATATATCGCTTGCCCTAAACATTTTTTCCTGAATTCCTTTACACCAAAGCCCAGACTTTATGCCGTCTTCACCCGTCTCTCATTCATTGGGGTATGCATTTTCTTTTCTTCTTTTTTATAGTTTATTATCAAGTTGGTTTCCATGTAACACCCAGTGCTCTTCCCCACAAGTGCCCTCCTCCATGACCACTCTCCCCCGCTCTCTTTCTCCCTTCCTCTCCCCATGGTCCCCTGCCAGGTTTCTCCTGTTAGACCTATGAGTGCAAACATAAGGTATCTGTCCTTCTCCGCCTGACTTATTTCGCTTAGCATGATATCCTCAAGGCTCATCCACTTTGCTACGAGTGTGGGGTACGCATTATCTAATATCGCCACCATGCCATTGCCACCCTAGCAAAATTAACAAGAATTGTTTGTCATCTAATATCTAGTCCATTGCCAATTTCCCTGATTGTGTCAAACATGTATTTACACAGCTGATTATACACTCAGAATGCCGATAAGATCCAAATGTTGAAGGAGGTTACTATGTATCGTAAGCCACTTATATCCTAGAACAGTTCTCTCTCTCTAAACCACAACATTGTTTTGTTGGAGTAACCCTATCATTCATCTGTGGAATGTTCCACATTCTGGATTAGGTGGACTTCTTCCTTCTGGTGGTATTTAACTTCTTTTCTCTGCATTTCCCGTATCTCAGAAGTTTAATGGTAAGGATTACGTGAGTTAATATTTGCAAAACGCTCAGTGCATGTATTAGTTTGCCATGGCTGCTATAACAAAGTGTCACATGTTGGGTAGATTAGACAAGAGAAATTCATTATAGCCTATCCCAGTTCTGGAGGCCAGAAGTCCACAATCAAGGTATGGGAGAGGCCAGCTCCTTCTGAGGGTCGGGAAGAAGGCGCGGTTCCGGTCCTCTCTCCTTGTCGTGGACAGGGTCGTCTTCCCCTGTGTCTTCACATCACCTTCCCTAGATTCTGTCTGCCTCTGTGTCCAGATTCACCCCTCTGTTAAAGACACCTAATTAGGATCTAACCTAAGGACTTCATCTTTACCCATCATATCAGCAATGACCTTATTTCCAAGTAAGGTCACGTTCTGAGGTGTTGAGGGTTACCGCTTCCAGATATCAATTTTGTGGGAACGCAATTCAGCCTAGAATAGCACACTACCAGGCACACTGTAAAATCTCTTTAAATGTTAGCTAGGTTGTCGACAATTCCAGCATTAACATGTTGTCTTGTTACTCACTTAAGGATGAAGTGAGTTAGTACATGTAAAATATTGAATGCAATACTTAGCACATATTTCTATAAGTATTAGCTATGAAGTTGTAACATATTACCATGTTGAATATTTAGCAATTTTTAATGTTAATTGATATTTACATTAGAATGTTACTCGTTGATATCAATTTAATCTTTTTATGTTTATTTATTTTTGAAGGAGAGAGAGACAGAGTGGGGGTGGGGTCAGAGAGAGAGAGGGAGACACAGAAACCGAAGCAGCTCCAGGCTCTGAGCTGCCAGCACAGAACCCGACACGGGGCTTGAACCCACGAACTGTGAGATCATGACCTGAGCCAAAGTCGAACACTTAACCAACTGAGCCACCCAGGCGTCCCTTGTTAACACCGATTTAAATTCATTAGACTCAGTCAGACTGAGCCACAGGCCAAATAAATGTTAACAGGTAGGGGGACAGGAACTGGGAGACCCAGAAGGAAAGAGGCCTCCATGGGCACCCAACCAGCACAGACGCCAGCTCAGGGAAGGTCAGGTCCTGGCTTTCCGATGTCACCAGCTATACAACTCTGGACAAGTCCCTGCTTCAGACTAGGGTTTCCTTTCCTCTAAAATGATCAAATATGAGAAATTCTCCAAGCCCCTTTTCATTTCTAAAAATCTAGGTTCTATGAGGAAAAGGATCATGAAAGACATAGGAGGAGGCGACTGCCATTTATAATAGCAGGAAAGCTATTTGACAATATTGGTGGTGTCAAATTTTTTACTGGTTACTAGGCAGTAAGTCAAAAATTTTACTAGTTTTTAGGCAATAAATCACCCTTAAAATTCACTAGGAAAAATTATTTTAGTAAAAGTAGTCAAGTTGACTTTCATCAATCTTTTATTCCTTTGTTTTCTTCAGTTTGGTTCCTCCCTAGTTGGTTTTTATTTTCTTCTTCCTATTTCACGAACCACCTTTATTTGAATATTTTGGCTAACAGTGTTGTTCATGGTTATTCCTTTCCTGTTTTTTAAGCCTCTAACCAATTATTTTCTTTGGCTTCCTTTTCCATTTTTTCATCACTAACCTTTCTTTCCTGACTTTTCTATTCCCTTCCTTAGCACACATTTTTCCCTCTTCCTCATTTCTTTCTTCTCTCATCTGAATGAAGGAGACAACGTTTTTTTGGTACAAAGGTGGAATTAGTTCTGGCATCCCAGTGAGATTTCATGCCTTTTTCAGACAAAAGCAGTAACATGGAAAGTTGCACAGCTGGGAGGAAAGACACAAGAGCTCAGCCTAATATGACAGCCCTTCAGACCTTTACATGTGTGCAAGGCCTCTACTTCACATCCAACAGAAAGTCTCCCCTCCGCGGCTTCTGGCTCAGCTGACAGGTGCATTAACAGCCCGGTAGCCCATTGGGAAGACTGCGGGATGGGCGGGATGCATCAGGAGGAGATCCTGTCGTGGAGGCCAGAAGGAAACACGGCATTTCGTGATGTTGAGCATTTTCAGAAGAGTAATAACACTCTTTCAGAATATTAGGAATGCTTACTAGTTAAGAAGAAGAACTAGAGTCTACTGAGGGCTTTTAACATCTTTACGTTGTCATTGCCATAATGATAAGAGCCAAGAGGACACTCCCCGGGGGCTGGAGGGAAAGGAGGGACAGTGAGTCTCCAGCAGGGGGCAGAGGGGGACCGCCCAGACCGGAAGACCCGTGTGGGGCACCGGGGCTCTCTGGCCACTGCGGTGGTCCCTTCGTCTTCTTTTCCCATCCATCCCTCAGGAGCCCTGTTGATCTTGATTTCGCTTCCCAAGTAGGCTTCTCTCCTGAAAGACACAGCTCCCATTAGAAAAAATCACATGGCCTTTCTGTCTCAGGCCAATTTCATTTGCTTAGACAGAATTCTCCTAAAATCTGTTTGCTCTGCGTAAGCTGAAAAGCCAAGAGGATATGACCAGAGTTTGGCAACTCTCCAGACATGAAGGATAAATGATGGGAAGGAGTCAAAGACAATATCAGATTTCTTTCTTTTTTTTTTTTAAGTTTATTTATTTTGCGAGAGAGAGAGAAAGCGAGAGAGAGGGCATGAGCAAGGGTAGGGCAGAGAGAGAAAGAATCCCAAGCATGCTTCCTGCTGTCAGCACAAAGCCTGATGTAAGGCTTGATCTCACAAACCATGAGATCATGACCTGAGCTGAAATCAAGAGTCAGACACTTAATCCACTGAGCCACCCAGGTGCTCCGGCAATATCAAATTTCTCAGTCAGAGCTCCTAGAAAGATGACACACCACATGTGGACTAGGAAAAAGTAGAATCTATCAAAGTATTAATAATCCCAGGTTTTCCCTCACAATCAACCTTCTGTTTTAATGTTTCGTGGTAGAAGGTCTATATTTCACTTTCATGTTCCTTTAAAAAGATGGGACGTTCAATGTTTCCATTTGTTTTTCTTTTGTTTTTAAAGGCAAGAAAATCTTTATTAGATCTGCCCCCCATACTTTCCTCAATGTCCCACTTATCAGAATTATGGCACATGACCTTTCTTATGCCGGTCACTGGCAAAACAAGTATTAACATGAAAGCTTGAAGCAATCAACACTCTGGACCTGGAGAGGGAGCCCTGGACACCACACATGGAAGCAAAGTCTGGATTTTGCTCTCAAGGGGGAAACTGTGGGGGAGGGAGGGCTGTTAGGTGGACAGTCGACAGGGTTTCGTGCGACGTGCATGTTGTTGCTGGTACTTTTACTTGAAGCTGTTTAGGCCCAACCCACAGATGTTTAGACAGATCTAGATCTGGACAATGAAATAGCTGAGGTTTTCCCATTGCTTTGCAAGAGAGAGAAAAAGCACCACTCCCCCCACGCCCACCTCGAGCTGAGGACACGTCTTGAGTAAATACGTCTACTGCACATCCTCGCATCCATCATGCGCCAAGGACTGTGCGCCGGGCACTCTTGCCACAACTCCGCAAAGTGAATGCCTTGTCTCCATTTACAGAAACTAAAGAAAACAAAAGCAAAACTTTGCTTCATGGAAGGGGACGTACTTGCCAAAGTCACAGAGTTGAGCAGTGACAGAGGCGAGAGCCAGCCCAGTCCTATCTCAGGTATACGCTCCTCTCCTTCTCTACCATACAACTCTCAAGCCCTTGGAAGGAGGCTTCTAGGGCCTCTCATGACCGTAGAGTGGGGGGAGGGTAGTTTTGTGCCCTCCCTCAGGTACTGTGCCGCTTCAGAATATGGGCTGAGGGTAGGGGTGCCGACGTCCTGGAGCTTGTGCAGGGGGAGGCAGCTCCTCAGGATCATCTGGGAAACCAGGAGCTAGAGTGGAATGGGCTTACGTCTCTTTCTGCCCAGGAAACGTGACTACTCAACACTGCTGGTTGTATGGGGCGCCTGGGTGGCTCAGTAGGTTAAGCGGCCAACTTCAGCTCAGGTCATGATCTTGCGGTCTGTGGGTTCAAGCCCCACCTCAGGCTCTGTGCTGACAGCTCAGAGCCAGGAGCCTGCTTCAGATTCTGTGTCTCCCTCTTTCTCTGCCCCTCCCCCACTCGTGCTCTGTTTCTCTCTGTCTCAATAATAAATAAAAACTTTAAAAAATTAAAAAAAAAACACTGCTGGTTGTGAAGGGAGAAACAGGGCAGACTTGTAAAACTATCGGACACATACTCTAGGAAGTCAGATTATCTCACACCACTTTGCTTTAGGAAACCTGGAATCCACTATGCATCCATCCAAATTACAAGTCAAGGTCAATGGCACAGTTTGGGTTGCACTTCACAGCATACACTGTTTCCACGTGCACTATCTCATCTGATACCTATGCTGCTACCCCCTCTCAGATGATGAAACTGAACCTGTAGGCCAGCGCTGTCCCAGAGAACTTTCTAGTACAATGGGAATGTTCTGTACCTGTCTGCCCAATGCAGTAGTTACAAACCACAGGTAGCTACTAAGCGCATGAAATGTGACTAGTGTGACTGAGAAAGGGAGTTTTTAGCATAAACTAATTGTAGTTTAAGTTTAAAGAGTCACGTGCGCCTAGTGGCTACCACAGTGAGCAGTGCAGTGGTGGCTACTGAGTGACTTTCACAAGTTTCTTGCTTTAGTGAGCTCAGCAACTCTATTTGCGGTAACACATTGTGACAGGAATTCCTCCCCGGTTCCTTGAGTTAACCATCAACCTAATTTAAGGGTTGGAAATTAAAATCTGTTGTGAAAACCTCTCAGGTATGAATTCGATAAAGGGAAGGAAACAAAAATAGTCGAACTGAACTTTCCCTGATGTCAGCAGGTCTGAATTTGTTGGGCAATGGGTGCATAGTATATATTCCATCACCTGAGTTAAGTTTTCCAGTCAGTCTGCTCCCAGTAACGCAGGTAATTGCATAAGATAGACTATTCACGGAGGGGCGTGGCCATAACTGTCCTTCACCTTCTGGGAGAAAAAATAGATTCACTCTGATAACCATAAATTCTGGAAGGTTCTAGACACCAAGCAGAAATTATTATCTGACACCATTCCTACTTATCAACACTGGTAAAGCCCATTAAGGGGACGTAGGGAGAGCAGGAAAAGGAGTATAGGAAAGAATGGGCTTTCATCTGTAAAATCTCGTGCTTTAACAAAAAAGGAGGGGAGGGGAATAAAGAATTAGAGCAAGTCTCCCAGGGAAAATGTTTCATCCATTTCGAGGGTGTAAGTGTAGTCCTCTATTAAGTGAAACAAAGACTTCATCCTGCAATATGGCAAGCACTATCACCCCACTCTTCGTAAGGCCTTAGATCCTGTCTTTATGTGGACTCTTTGCCTACTAAGGGATTTTGGAAATGGCTGAGAAAATCTGCCAATGACAACATCCATATCTCCCGCCCAACCATGACCTTTAGGATGCTTGGGTTGCCCTGTTGCGTGAAGCGGAGGGTTCTCAGAATGGACATTCCTATCTTCACAGCATGCCTCCAGATAGGTCCCTTCCTTCCTGGACAGATAGAAGTGTAGTTTAGCCAGGCAGGTGACCCTTACCTCCACCCCAGATCTAGTCAGAAAATTCATTTCATCACCATTATTAATAGCTGGGTGTGCTAATGTTTCCTGAACATGATAAGAACCACACAGACTCAGAAGGAAACAAACCCATGACTCGGCACTTTCCCCTCCTGTTCCACAGCCTTAGAAAGTTTCCTACTGGACGTATGGGTATCTATGGGGCCCCGGACTCCTGGCCGAGGTCTGCTTGAAGATCTAACGTTGTGCAATAGGTTGTGCAGCCACTAATTCAGAAAAATAGTAGATCGTCTCTGTGTAACACCCTCTGGCTACCTAAAGGTGATGAGTAGAACTTCTTAACTCAATTACAGTGCCAGTTTCTACTTCCTGAATTCCAATTAGTTTGCCTAAGGGACAGAACCTAATGGCCTAATAGTTACTGCAAATTGTGTACAAGGTGTGTGTGTGTGTGTGTGTGTGTGTGTGTGTCAGATTAACCTTTTTATCTCCCTGTGAGATAAGAAATATTCAAATATTCACCTCTTTTAAAGATGGGGATGCTGAGTTTCAGAGAGGTAAATAATTATCCCAAGATCAAACAGCTAATTAGAAAAAGATCCAAAATTCAAACCCTGGTCCATGGGTCTCTAGTGCGAAGACACCACCTCAGGCAGCATAATGTGGATGGAAGCAGGACTGAATTGTGTCCTCCAAGACTTACACGCTGAAATCCTAATCCCTAAAGTGAGCGCATGTGGAGATATGACCTTTAGAGAGGTAGTGAAGGTTATGTGAGGTCATAAGGGTGGGGCCCTCATCAGATAAGACTGATGTTCTTCTCAGAAGAGGAAGAGACATTAGACATCTCTCTTTCCATGCACACAGAGGAGAAACCATGAAAACAGAGAAGGGAGTTGTCTATGAGCCAGAAAGAGGACCTCACCAGAATCTAACCCTGTGAGCACCCGATCTCAGACCTCCCACTTCCAGAACTATGAGAAAATAAATGGCTGTCGTTTGAGTTCCCCAGTCTGTGCCTCTTCAGTACGGCCACCCTAGCAATGAGGAAGCCCAGCCTGGGGCCTTGAAAACGTTCTCTTCAAAACTCCTCATGGAACACTCAGAAAGATGTTTTGCCCTAAACTCACATCCCACAATGCCTTCCTTATCACTGCCCTGCCTCTCCAGCAGAGTCAGGGCTAAGGTGAGGTGGGTGCGGCATTTTCCCAGGGCACAAAAAACCAGGAATTTCCCAGGGACACCAAAAAAGCAGGAATTAAGTCAAATAACACTTTAATGAAATGTATTTTAAATCAAAATTAGTGCAAAAAAATCGATGATGCTTTGGCTACTTTTCACTTTTGTCCACAGCTAGCTATGGTTGAGGGATAGTTGTCCCTGGCTTTTCAGTGTTAAGTGGAACCCCTGTGAGTAAATCCCAAACTCCATTCTTGAGATAAAGGAACCACACATTATTTTCCCCATGATGCATGACCGTTAAGCAATAATAAGTTTGGTCTGAGAACTGACCATGCTACAGATTCTGTCCGGGAGCAGTGTGTTTCATAATGAATAAAAAACATGAATCTGCCACATAGGAAGGGCCGTCTGTAGGGGGCAGGAACCAGGGGTGGTGTCAGTCTACAGTACCCGGACTACTGTATTCAAAGGAGGCATATTCATGGGGCGCCTGGGTGACTCAGTCAGTTGAGCGTCTGACTTTAGCTCAGGTCACAATCTCACAGTTCATGGGTTCGAGCCCCACATCGGGGTCTGTGCTAACAGCCCAGAGCCTGGAGCCTGCTTCAGACTCTGTGTCTCCCTCTCTCTCTGCCCCCACCCCCCTGCTAATGATCTGTCTCTCTCTGTCTCTCAAAAATAAATAAATGTTTAAAAAAAATTTTTTAAAAAGGAGACAAATTCAAAGGAGAGCAGATGATGGAGTCCCGTAGAAGACACCAAAGACTGGCCAAGGGCATAAGGAAAGAAGCCTCAGGGAAGTGACATCTCCATTTACCAAATGACCAGGGCAAGGAAACATGGCATGAGGCACAGGAGAAGCAGCTGTAGATACTCAGAGAGGCTGCTGTCGCCAAGTCACAAGCCTCATGGCATTGAGAGCTCATGACTTCCCATAAGTCTTCTTCCTTCCCTCATGCATCCATCTGGTCTGCCAACAAATTCTCTGGGTTCCACTTCCAGATAGTCCAACTAGCTTAGGCAAGGCCATGCCTACCACCAGCCTGAGACGTCTACGTGCTCTGACATCCTCCTTTGCCCTCTTCACTCAGTGCTCAATGCTGGTGTCAGAACCATCCTGTTAAAGATAGGTCTGATTGGGGCACCTGGGCGGCTCAGTCAGTTAAGCGTCTGGCTTCAGCCCAGGTCAAGATCTCACAGTTTGTGGGTTTGAGCCTTGCGTCAGGCTCTGTACTGACAGCTAGCTCAGAGCCTAGAGCCTGCTTCCAATTCTGTGTGTCCCTCTCTCTCTGCCCCTCCCCTGCTCATGATCTGTCTCTCTCTGTCTCTCAAAAATAAATAAATGGTAAAAAAATTTAAAAAAAAAAAAGATAGGTCTGATCATGTTACCTCTCATGCTCAAAACTTCCAACTTCTTCTTAGTCCACTCAGAGTGAAGTCAAAGAAGTCAAATGATCTCCCTGCAGGGCCCCCTTCCCTTTAGCTCTCTCACTTCATCTCTTTATAACAGCTCTGTAACTAATTCTGTATTGTTTGTGTCCCCCATTGACTGCCCGAACAACCACCAGAATAAACCATTGGTCAAGTCACGTCAAGTTTATTAGACTTAATGCAGTAAGGGACAGAATCTCAATACAATCTTAGAAGTATTTAAAAATGAAAAGTTAGGGGCGCCTGAGTGGCTCAGTCAGTTAAACGTCCGGATCCTGATTTCAGCTCAGGTCATGATCCTAGGGTTGTGAGATCAAGCTTCACGTCGGACTCTATGCTGAGTGTGGAACCTGCTTGAGATTTTCTCTCTCCCTCTCTCTCTCTCTTTCCTTCTTGCCCTCTCCCCCACTCATGTGTGCTCGCTCACTCTCTCTCTCTCTCTCTCTCTCCCTCTCTCTCTCTCAAATAAAAGAAAAAAAGAAAAATTAGAACAGAGTACTTATAAGGGTTTAGGGCTTGGGCTAGGTAATGTCAAATATGATCTTACAAGGAGGTGAATTGGCGAAAAGTAGACAATTTATGACAATTGGCTTGGACCAAATGGCTGAGGACCAGATGACTCTATTGGAAAAAGCAAAGTGGGGGGCTCACAGGACTTGGTAAATGAACTCTTAGTCTTGATAAATGAGCACCATTTCCTAGTATTGTTTAACACGTGAATTGATCATTATTTGCTTCAGTTCTCACACCTCAGAATGGAAGCTCCATGAGGGCATAGACTTATATTTCTGTTTGTTCATTTCTATCTTATCTTATAGAGTAATGCCTGGCACTGAGTAGGTATCAATAAGTATTTATTGTATGAAAGAATGAATGTTATTATTCTGATTTTTAAAATAATGAAACAGAAACTCAACTTCCCTAAGTCATGTAACTGTATAGCAAGACATCTGTGATTTGAACACAGGATTATTTGATTCTAAAGACAACTACTTTTCCTGTACCACCCTGCTGAAGGTAATTAATGCTTAGTGATGCCCCACATTAAGTGCTTTAAAAACAGCTTATCATTTAATTCAATAACTGTACGGTGGAGGTACCATCATTATGCCCTTATACAGATGAGCCTTAAAGAAATTAAATTACTCAAGATCAAAAACTCTCAAGTGCAGAGATAGTTCTCAAAGTTAGGTTATGGCAACTCAAAACATTATGCTATGGCCAAAAGTTGGAAGCAACCCAAGTGTCCCTCAGTGGATGAATGAATAAACAAAATGTGACATATAGATACAATGGGATATTATTCAACTTTACATAGCAAGAAAATTCTGATATATGCTACAGCATGAGTGAACCTTGGTGACATTGTACTAAGTGATTCTATTTATATGAGGCAATTACATTAATCAAAACCATAGAGACAGGAAAGATGGTAGTTGCCAGGGTCTGGGGAAGGAAGGGATGGGAGATTATTGCTTTGCAAAACTATGTTAACCAGTTGTATGTCCAAAAAATTATATAACCTAGATGAAATGGACACACAAAAACTACCAAAGTTAATCCCTAAATAAATAGAACATCTGAGTAGACCTATAACTAGTAAGCAAATCGAATCAGTAATTCAAAAACCTCCCAACAACAAAAGCTGAAGATGACTTCACCGGTGTTTTCTAGCCAACACTTAAAGAAGAATTAATATCAATCTTTGTCAAGCTCTTCCAAAACCTTGAAAAGAAGGAAATACTTAAGTCCTTCCATAAGGCCAGGATTACTCTGACACTAAAGCCAAAGAAACTACAAAAATGAAAACTTCAAAATAATATCCCTTATGAATATTGATGCAAAAATCATCAACAAAATCGCAGCAAGCCAAATTCAGCAGCATATGAAAAGAATGACACACCATGACCAAGTGAAACCTGCTCCCATGCTGAGAGAATGGTTCACATCTGGAAACCCATGGAAGGCACGACACTAACAGAGTGAGGGGGAAAGCCACATGATCAAATTCAATTGACAATACAAAAAAATTCAAAGTCAACAACTTTCATGATAAAAACATTCAGTAAACTAGGAATATAAAGAAACTTTCTCAATATGATAAAGGCCATATATTTTTTTAAAGGACACACAGCTAGGGGTGACTGGCTGGCTCAGTTGGTTGAATGTCCAACTCTTTATTTCGGCTCAGGGCACGATCCCAGGGTTGTGGAATCGAGCCCTGCATCAGGCTCTACACTGAGTGCGGAGCCGGCTTAAGATGCTCTCTCTCTCTCTCCCTTTGCCCTACTCCCCTACTCATGCTCTCTCTTTCTCTATCTAAAAAATTTTTAATAAAAAAAAATATATATATACAGCTAATATACTCAAAAAACTCTTGCATATATGGTCAATTGATTTTCAGTAAGAGTGCTAAGACCATTCAAGGGGGGAAAGACTGTATGAAAAATAAGCTAAAAAGAGGGAGGGAAGCAAACCATAAGAGACTCTTAAATACAGAGAATAAACTGAGGGTTGCTGGAGGGCCTGTGGGTGGGGGGTGGGTTAACGGCTGATGGGCATTAAAGTGGGCACTTCTTGGGATGAGCACTGGGTGTGACATGTAAGTGATGAGTCACTAAATTCTACTCCTGAACTCATTATTACACTATGTGTTAACTAACTCGTATTTAAATAAAATTTAAAAATTAAGTTAAAAAAAGAACTCTGAAGTGTCTGAGGGATTACTTAGGAACTGGTAAGTTGGTCTGCTGGTATTTCGTGGGTGGTGGCTACAGACACACAACTCCTAAGTCACAGACCAAAAAAAACGTATTGTTCCCTACGTCCAAACAGTAGGAGCATCAGCGTATTGTCATGAGTTCCATGGGGGCGGGGGTGCCAGATGCGCCCAGCTGGGCACCTGCACACACAGCACGTTGCGTTACAATAGAGAAGACAACCCTAAGGTGGGGTATCCTTTATACTGAGCAGTAGGCCTGCCTGCCCTTTGCCCCACGGGGAGACATTATCTTTATCATCCAAAGATATTTACTATATAAGTATTCTGGAAAAGGCATAGAGCAGTCCGTACTTCTACAGGCAAGGTTTGCAGGAACTCAAGCGATCCATGGAGAACTGTTTCTGCACCCCTCATTTCTGCACCATCTTGGTTTCTGGTCAGTTTTCCCATAAGTATGCCCCTCAGTCATCCTCTACAGTTTATCTGACCAACAGAAGCTGGGGCCAAACCCGTTCAATTTTTCTCATATGGCATTTAGTTAAGGCTAATGCCAACAGGACTACAAGCAGCACTACGTGGCCAGCACTGACCTCAATCATGCTCCTCAGGGTCCTGGATCCAATGGGGCCGAACAAATCCATATACCATCAAGGTCTTCTTTAGAAATCCAACTGGCTTTCTCATGTACTATATTGACCTTTTAACTTGGCCCAATGCATTAATCCAGGAAAGAGGAAGTCTAGGGTAATTCTATCCATCATAACAACCTTGGCCAATATATTTAGACTGGCTTTCAAAGAAAAGGTCATACCAGTATTCACTCCAGCTAAAATCAGGAGCAGATTCCATGCCACCTCTTCTGACTGGATGTCTCCCATCACGGGAAAACTTGGTGGTGGGGTGCATAAAAATAGCAAGCCAATTATCTGTCCAGGGCACTCCTTTGAGAGCCAAGGCATAACTGTTCAGGGAGAGACCTCCACCGTAGTGTGAGGGCTACATGATCCCCTACTGGTATTTCCTTAAATATTGGAAAGTCTTCCGTGGCCACCCTTAGAGGTGAAGTCCCCATGTTATCATGAGAAAGGCAAATTAACACCTGAGTTCCAGGCTAGATGTACAACACTGAGATTACGCAACTGTTGGGACCATTCAAATGAGCCCTACGTCATTGAGGTGTATGTGAAAAGTTTGACAATGTCATGAACGTGGCTTCCTGGGCAGCTCCACGAGTCCTGGTTCAGTTCAAATAATTGAGTCGAGTCCTTATTTTTAGAACGAGACCTGTCCTGTTCGTACGTGACACAGAAGAGGAGTATTCATTCCCTCCACAAAATGATGAAATAATGGCTACAGGAATTGAGGGTGGGAAAGCAATCCAGTGGTGCCAAAAAGGGTTTTTCATGACAAAGTCCTCCTATGTGGCTCCCAATAAATTTCTCAGCAAGGTTAAGGTCATGACCAATCATGGTCAGAGTCATCTGGAGCAAGGTGGCAGAGCCAACAGTCTTAAATTTAAGTTACTTGCAAAGTACAAAGAGGGTGCACTGGGGCATTTTCCATTTTCCTCAGAGAGGCTCTGGAGAACAATCATTAATGTCACTCGTTCTCCATCAGGAGGTTGAAGGTGTCTCCTTCCCAGGTGCCAGGATTTTTGCTCTCCCTCTATCACCACAAACTTGGTGCGGTTCATTCCAGCACCTGTAATTTCACCTGTTGTTCAAATACTTCCCTATTCACACAAGACCATTCTTCGAAAGGCTAAAGTGCATAAGGGACAAGGACACGTTTATAAAATGCGTAAGAGCGTTTGTGTCAGTCTGTTAGGGCTGCCGTAACAAAATACCACAGACCGCACGGCCTGTACAACAGACATTTATTTTCTTCCGGTTCCGGAAGCTGGAAAGTCCAAGCTCAAGGTGCCCCGGAACCCTGACAACCACGATTTCCCTGAGTAGCAAAGTCCTCCGTCTCCAGGACCTGCACGTCTCATGCGTCTGCCAGCATCACTCAAACAGCAGCAGGCTAAGTCCCTCCACAGTCGTGATGGTCCCCCCACGTCTTTTGTTCTGGTCATTACCCGGGATATAGCTGAGGAGAAGACAACTCCTATCGTGGAGCTCCACCAAATTCAGCCACCAAACCATCTCACTAAGGTGTGTGGACCAAGAAAGGGGGAGAGAGTAAAGTCAAAATGTTTTTCTGTTAATTCTTTTCTCCGTCAAGTTCCAAGGAGGCTGTTTGTTGCAACACTCAGTAACAAGGGATGCCCATGCGTAGTAGAAAACACAGACGCTCCATCAGATACTGGACAAGGGACACTCTGTTAGCAGCTTTAGCAATAAAAGGCTCACCATTGTCTGAATGCAAATGGTCCAGAAAGCCACACACGGGGCACCCATCAGTGTCACGCGCCACAATGCTCTGGCACGAGGTGCTGACCGAACTAGAACAAGAGCAGCAGGACCTTAAAAGTATCAACAGCAGTGAGGCCCTACGAACAATCCTGACAGAGGTCCAGGGCGCCATTGGGTCTGTCTACCTGGCTTCCAGGAGCAGTCAAGGGCAAATGTGCCACAGGATGCCATCTCCCTCTTGTGTGGGAGGGAGAGTGGGGTGGTTGGAGGGTGGAAGGCTCGGAGTGTGGTTCTGGAGAAGTTTCCGCAAGGCTGACAGGGAGTCCCAGAGACAGAGTCGCCTGTCGGTGGCATCCCAGGAAGGGGATCCCCGGTGTGCTCAGCCACCGGTGGGCGCCTTCTGTGTGAGCACAGACACAGATGGACCTCAGAGCTCAGCAGGTCAGCTGGGTCCAGACCCCTGCTCTGCAAGAAGCAAACCTCAGGGGTGCGTTTTTAGAGCCTCCCCCACCAGTTACGGTTAACAAAACAAGATTCTATAATAAGTCACGTTGTAAGGGAAAAGGGGACGAAGTAAGACTCTGAAACAGAAAAATGGAACAGCAAAAGTAATGATGCGTATCCGTGTAATACGAGCGTTGTGAATAGGTAAGAGGAAAAGAACTAGACAGAGGGTCATATACAGTGTCAATCTGTAGTACATAAATACTCGTACTTGAAATAGATTCCAGGGGGAACTAAAAACCATGTTTAAAGCTCCAGAGAGAAAGGCATATGAATATGTATACAAGTTTTTTCATTGTGACAGGACATATTTCTCTTTTCTTGGTAACCACGAACAGCCAGAAAGATTTCTTTTTTTCTTTTAAGTCTACTTATTACTTATTTCGAGAGAGAGAGAGAGAAAGTGCGTGGGCACGTGAGCGGAGGAAGGGCAGAGAGAGAGGACGGAGAGAATCCCACACAGGCTCTGTGCTGTCAGCAGGACGCCTGGAGCCACGCTCAGGGCCCAATCTCATGAGCCGATGAGATCATGACCCGAGCTAAAATCGAGTTGGAACCTTAACCAATGGAGCCACCCAGGCATCTCAGCCTGAGTGACTCTGTTTGGTCTTTTCTATTTATGGGACTCGGACAAGTAGGAGGAAGGAGCAGGGAAACGTAGCCTCTCTCTTCTCACAGCCCAGCTGGAAAGGGTCTTCCGCGGGCTGCCTGGGACCAGGAGGTGGTGATGGGAGAAAAGGGGGAGCCTGGGGTGCGGCAGGCCCAGAGGGTGCAGGCACCCCATAGTATCTTATCACGTACCCACCTACATGTCAGTTCTTTCACAGAACTACGGAGATATAACTCACATCTCCTAAAATTCACCCGTGTGAAGTATACAAAACACTGATTTTCAGTATACTCACAGAGCCGTGCGACCATCACCGCAATCTGAGCTTAGGGTAATCACATCACCCCAAATATTGAAGCCCATTAGCAGTCATTCCTCCAGCTGCTCCCACAACCCCCAGCCCTGGAAAACAACTGATGTACTTTCTGTCCCGTAGGTATGTCTATTCTCGGTATTCCACATAAACAGAGTCATGGAATAGTGGTCTTTTGTGCCTGACTTTTTCATTTGACACAATGTTTTCCAGGTTCGTCCATGGTGTGGCCATTATCAATATGCTGTGCCGTTCTATAGCCCGACGCCGGTCCATTGTTTACTATATTTGGATACACCACATTCTGTTTGTCCATTCATCAATTAGTGGACATTTGGGTTGTTTTCATGTTTTGACTATTATGAATAAGGCGGCTATGAACATTTATGTTCTCACTTATATGTGTACGTGTGCTCGGAATTTTTTCGGGCGTATACCTAGGAGTGGAATTGTTGGTTCATATGACGACTCTGGGTTTAACATTTTGAGAAACCACCACACTGAGGTAATTTCCACACCACCTGCACCTGTTCACATGCCCACCAGCAGTACACGCGGGTTCCAGTTTCTCCATATCTTTGCTAACACTTGGTATTGTTGTCTTTTTGATCATAGTCATCCTTCTGGGTTTGAAGCGGTATTTCTTTGGGGTTTTGATTTGCGTCTTCCTAATGGTTAATGATGTTGAGCATTTTGTCATGTGCCTCTTGGCCAGTTACATATCTTTTCTGGAGAAATCTCTATTCAAATCCTTCGCCCATTTTTTTAACTGGGTAACTTGTCTTTCTGTTATTGAATTGTAAGCATTCTTTATATATTTTGGATACGAGTTTTTATCAGACGTGATCTCTGAATAATTTTCTCCCATTCTGCGCGTTGTCTTTTCACTTTCCTGATATATCATTTGCAGCACAAAAAGTTTAAATTTTGGATATTAGTTAAATTAAAAATTGGATATAGTCCAATTTATTTTTCCTTCGGTTCCTTATGGCTTTGGCGTCATAGCGACACAACTAATTCAAGATCACAAAAGCTTATTCATGTTTTCTTTGAAAAATCTCATCATTTTAACTCTTACACTCAGGTCTGCGATCTGTTTCAAATTAATTTTGTGTATGATATAAGGAAGGGATTCATTTTATTTTTTGCACGTGGGTATCCACTTCTTCAGTACCACTGTGGAAAAGATTATTTTTATCCCGCTGAACTATATGGCAATTTTAAGCAAAAAAAAAAAAAAAAAGGTTCCGTTTCTGTGTGACCACAGTTGGGGGGGGGGGGCAGGGAGGACAATCAGGCTCATTAATTCAGTTACTCACATCCCAGGATTCCTAGTACTTGGTATTTTGTGGGACAAGCCTTCTCCAAACATACTTGTTAACCAAACAAATATAAGAACCACACTTAACCTTGCTGAACTACCTAAGAACCTGAACCACTTCTGTTTGCTATAAATACACAGCGCTGTGGAGAAGGCTGCTGGTTTCTATTGAAACTCGATCCCAGAGTTTTTGTCTGGGAAGCTGGGGACTGATTTTCCTGTTTCACCCATGACCTCTCCCAATAAATGCATTTATTAATTTCCATGAATTGTTGTGGCCTGTGGGAGGTGTGTAGCAGCCGACAGTTGTGTGGCTGGAAAACGCCTGCTGCCAACAGAAGGCCGCAAAGGCTATTGAATCGCTCCTTCCCGGCTTCATCGGTGCTGCGGCTCCTGTGACTTTATGGCCCTGTCCGGCCGCCTGTCTTACCCAGAGAGAGAAGAATGGAGACCTTTAAGTACCCCAGGCCAGGACGGCCGCAGCACGGTGAGAACATCAAAGGAGAGTTTTGCCTTCAAGGTGGACCAGCTCAGGCAAGCACTTGGCACAATGAAGTCACTCAAACCGTACTGGAGAGAACGTTAAAGATGTGATGCAAAGCCCACATCTGTTCCATGCGGTTCTGGGAAAAACAGCCATGGGAGACATCTTGAAAGAGCTCAGACTCAACCTCAAATGAAAGGTCATAATTCTTTTAGGGAAGTCAGTCTCTAATTCAATCTGCACTGTTCTTTCAGGCCCCTGCTGCTCCTGCTAATTTTTATACCACAGTCGGAGCCAAGATCCTCCAGGAAAATAACACTTGCTGAAATATTCTCGAATCCTGGGCAGGACGGAGAGAGACATGGTTCCCATTCCCCAGGCAGTCAGCACAGGGTCACTGCCTTCTCCTCCCCTCGGAAGGGACTCAGAAAGGCTTACATCACAGGATCCCAACTCTGGATGGGGCGCCTGGGTGCCAGTTAAGCGTCCGACTTCAGCTCGGATCATGATTTCACGGTCCGTGGGTTCGAGCCCTGCGTCAGGCTCTGTGCTGACAGCCCAGAGCCTGGAGCCTGCTTCACATTCTGTGTCTCCCTCTCTCTCTGCCCCTCCCCCACTCACTCTCTGTCTCTCTCTCTCTCTCTTTCAAAATAAAATAAAAGACATAAAAAAAAATGTGTTTTTAATCTAACTCTGAAAGAGCCTTACAGAGTCGTGACACTGTCTTAGTTCCAGACGAGACCTCTGAAGCCCAGAGGACAAGGACGTTTAGCCCGTGTTATGCAGGGAGTTGAGGTTGATGGATTGATCTGTTTGGGGCTTAACATTCTGAGTCAAAATCGCTCAGGTAACATAGTTTTTCATTCAAAATCTGATGCTCCAAACATGTCACTGTGTCACCCAAATTTTCAAGCTAAGGTTTTGATCATTAACATCAAGCGTTAGGTAAGGGTGGGGGGCAGTTACTACCGGTTCACAGAAACCGAATCTAAATATAATTCCTCCGCCGCCTTGTTGGGATACAAAAGACATCCTCTATCTAGTACCTGTTTCTCTGCATTAAACGCATTACAATGAGAGGTCAGTTGACCTTTGTTCCTTGGATTATTTCGACATTGTTCAGAGACCCTCGGTGTGCACTTCACAGAGCCCAGGTGCCGGGCCACCCTTGAACACGGGTCCCCAGACCTCACTGTCACATTCAGCAATGATTTGCTCTCTCTCTGCAGCTGTGTTCCGAAGACTGCTTTTGTGGACCACCAGGAATTTCCTGTGATAGAATATCAGAAAGCTACTGGTGACTCGGAGGAGGTGACTTCACAGGGCAAAAGTTCCCTTTCTACAATAAACATTCTCAGTGTGGCCATGGAGGAGACTTCCTACGCAGACCCCACACCTACGGGCCACTTGTCATCTTGACACCAAATAGGCTGAGAAAGAAACGGAACCGTTTGTATGCAAGAGATTCTCTTTTTTTTTTAAGTGAACTTGACTGTAGGTCAAGTATATTAGCATCATCACAAAAACCAGTGAAGAAAACGTTCCCCACGAAAGGATTTTAAGAGACCATAGGAGTTTTCTAGAGCCAACAAGAGAGCCAGTTGATAGTTCCTAAGCGAGGGATGGAGGCTTGTCAAATGAGTCGAAGGCCTTTTAGCATCTTGAGCGGGGAGGAGCAGGCCATCTCCCTGGCACTCGTGCCCCACGGGCGGCCTGGGAGCAGCAGGGGACAACCATGCCACATTCTTGGAAGCTGTACCTCTCCCGCGGTCATTGCAAAAGCCGCCATTCGGAAGAAAGTTACTAAGGACAAAAGCCAGAGCCGCCCTGTGGCCAGCAGCCGGAGCTGATGCCACCTAAACCTGTCTGACCTGCTGTGTGTCTGGGGGAGAGTGGTCCGAGGGAAGGGGGCGGCCAGACTTCTACGGCCAACGGGGGGGCAACGCTGCAAGCCCAACTTCCTTGACATTTTCTCTTCCAGCTCTCAAATACTGCACTGCACTGCCTAGTCCCCCTAGGATGACGGGTTCTCACCACAAATTCTGATTCTTTGAAGCCCGTCAGTGTCATCCGTGTAGATGAGAAAAGCTGGCTTCCTGGCATGGTAGACGATGAATCCATCAGAAGCTGAAGGTGAGACGCGGCGCCCAGGTGGCTCAGTCAGTTGAGCTTCCATCTTCGGCTCAGGTGATGATCTCACGGTTCATGGGTTCGGGCCCTGCTTCGGGCTCGGTGCTGACCACTTGGAGCCTGGAGCTGCTTCGGATTCCGTGTTAGTCGGCATTCTCCGCCAGGACTCTGGCCCTCTCCCTCGGCTGTTTCCACCTATTTATGGGGTTGAGGCCCCACTTTCGCTCATTTCCATTGGTCACTATTTCCCGTTCATATGAGTAGTCTCCACAGGGCGCTAGTAGGAGCTCCTCTCGTCTTTGTGAATGAGGAGCTCGTGGTTGGATGAGGTCGGTGCTGTCCCCGGCACGCACACAGGACACTGGGGGGGCAGGGGCCTCACCGGGCTTTCTGGAAAAAGTGATAGCAGCCAGCTGATTGCACACCTCTTCCAATTCCTGTCCCGGGTGGGCATCCATCCCCAAGGCCCTGTCTCCCCCAAGGGTCCAATAGAGGGCCGCTGCCTCCCAAACCACAGGTGTGGGTGACCCTGGCTCCCCATCTGACCCCCCAAGCCCCCCGCCACCATGTCACGTGTCCTGGTGAAGCCCAACATCGTGTGCAGGGGGCACGTCCCCCTGGAGATGGTGATTCTGAGGACGTGGTCCAGGAAAAGGGACCGTGTGCGACAGGACGTGACTCCATCTGCATCCAGAGGGCAGCTTGAGTCTTTCGAGGGGTC
Organism: Helogale parvula; assembly: GCA_004023845.1. Lineage (NCBI taxonomy): Eukaryota > Metazoa > Chordata > Mammalia > Carnivora > Herpestidae > Helogale > Helogale parvula. The sequence continues at coordinate 22,702 of PJEM01007883.1, read as the reverse complement.
ACCTGAGCCCTCCCTCCACTCAGTAACCAGCCCGCTGTCTCTGGCCAGGGAACAAAGCTCGTGTTGTGAGGTTTGGGGCACGGAGTGGAGAGGTACTCCCGTCCCCCCGCTTGTCGGAAGCTCCCGAAGCCACTCTCGGTGGCCACTTCGTCCTGAAACACAGGCCCCTGCCCGGTCCCACAGATGCTCCGCTCCGGAGCCGCCTCCATTTCTTACTGCTGTTTCTCCTTTCCCAGGATGCCTGGTTCAGCCTTGACTTTCATCCATTGTTTAGCTTCCTCCTAGCCCATCTCCTAACCCGGGGCTGAACCGCTGCAAATTAACATTTACAAACACATTTGTTTAGGTATAATACGCTGGCATGACTTCTCCTCTATAGAATATTCCGGAAGGATATATACAATGGGACCCAGACAGAGACCAGGCCCGGAGGACTGGATGAGGAACTAGGAGTGATGTAATCTGGATCCAGCACAGACCCCCTCCCCCGTAACAGGGAACGGGGTGCCTCACCTCCCCAGACCTCGGCTGGCCCCTCATTGATACACCGACAGTGTGTAAGTGGAGGGCCTCTGAGGCCTCAGGCTCTGAAATTTCACATTCCTGACATGGTTTCTGAGCACTTACCTAGTACCAGGTATAAACCAGCCAGGTCCGGGGTGCCCAGGGGCTCAGTCAGTTAAGCATCCTACTTTGGCTCAGGTCATGATCTTACCCTCTGTGAGTTGGAGCTCCGCGTTGGGCTCTGTGCTGAGAGCTCAGAGCCTGGAACCTGCTTCAGATTCTGTGTGACCCTCTCTCTCTGCCCCTCCCTGCTCACGCTCTGTCTCTCTCTGCCTCTCAAAAATAAACAAAGTATTTACATAAGTAAATAAATAAAACAGCTCAGACTCTCATCCCCAAGAAATTAGCATAATGGAAAACACAGATACTAAACAAATAATTATAAACAATAAACTGACAAGTGTCTAAATTACTTCAGAAGAAAACCGCAAGTCTGGGTATTGTGATGGCCTAACTGTTGGCATGTGCCCGGTAGCCCTCACTTGATTAAGGAAACCGTATCCATGAACATGTGAAGGAAATGGACAGAAAGTCACCAGTTTCAGTGGGAAGCATGGAGGGCCTGACGATATCACCCTGACCCCAGACAGCGAGGAACAGAAGATAAAAGCAAAGGCGTTCATTTAGGCTCTTACGTCCCACGCCCGCAGGGCCCATTTATTCTCAACAAACCGAAGATCCCTGATGGGCATGGTCACTTTATGGTGAAATCTATAGCCAGTGTCTTTTAAAGGCCGGAGTTGTCAGCAAAAGCAACTGACCGACGCTGACCCAAACCAAAAGATGGGCGCTGACTTGTTCCGTCTCTGTGGAGGCTGACGCACCGGGTTCAGAAAATGATGGGAACAAAGGCAAGGCGGGCCAGAGGAGGCAAAACCACAGCCCAGACCCAGACCATGGTGGGTAATGGGCACATACCCTGGGGGGTCCAAGTACACACCCTGAGGGCACACTCCTTGGGTCACATCCTATTACCAACTAGCTGTGCAACCTTGAGCAAATGGCTTAACCTCTCTGTGCTTCCATTCCTCATCGGCAAACTCAAAAAAAATACTATGTTTTAACAAGTCTAAAATGTCAGTTGTAGAACGTACTGCTCTTTTATGAGCCACTCAGAGAAAACACTGCCAACTAAACTATGACCCAGGGCATTTGCATCACTTCTGATTTTTTATATTTCATTAAAAATCCTTGTTAGATCTATTTAGCTACAGGTTTTTATCGTGTCACTCTTATACACACGTAAAAAGGAAAATATAATAAAAATAAATCAGGATACTTCTAGATCTTTCTCAAGTCAGAGCCCAGCTCTCCTGAATGCTTGTCGGCCCGCTCACTGGTGTCCACACGTGTCCGCACACTGGCTGCTGCTCTCTGGGTGGTCACCGTCACTGGGCCGGGCTTCCTCAAAGAGAGCTCCGCCATTTTCTCCAGGACCTACAGAAAGCCTCCAACACCGCTTCTCGAAGGTTCGGGCTGCGGCTTTCCTGACCTCCACCAGAGTGTCTGGGGGCTTTCAGAACACAGGCATAGGCCTTTCCCAATGCCCGCCCCCCTCCCAGGAGTTTGTTTACCGGACCTATGGGTGTCCAGGAATGATCAGAGTGATGACCTTCAGCAGGCGCGAACTGAACACCCGGCCTCCACAAGGTGCCCCGGAAGCCATGAGGGACAGCCATTCCTGCCGGCCCCCAGGGGACTGTCGTGAGGCTGTGTTCATTTACGGTAAGAACTTACACCCGGGGCCAGACAGTGTCAGCACTCGACAAACATCAGCTCCTTTTCTCTTTTAGAAATACTGATAGCAGGGGCGCCTGGGGGGGGCTCAGTCAGTTGAGCGTCCGACTTCGACATCAGGTCATGATCTCACGGTGAGTTCGAGCCCCGCATCCGGCTCTCTGCTCTCAATGCAAACCTGCTTCAGACCCTCTGTCTCCCTCTCTCTGCCCCTCCCCCACTCATGCTCCTCTCTCTCTCTCTGTCTCTTTCTCGCTCTCAAAAATAAACATTAAAACAAAAAAAAATTTTTAATAAAAAGTATAGCAAATTGGGAGTGTGTTATAAATGTGCACCTTTTGAAAAAAATGTTTATTTCTTTTGAGAGAGACAGAGACAGAGAGAGCGAGAGGCAGAGAGAGAATCCCAAGGAGGCTCCGCACTGTCAGCACAGAGTCCGATATGGGGCTCAGCCTCCTGAACTGTGACGTCATGAGCTGAGCCAAAATCAAGAGTCAGATGCTTATCGGACTGAGCCCCCCCACCCCACCCCAAAGGGGCACCTTTTTATCTTAGTATTCTAGATTTGGCAGGGCACCTGTAAGACCAGTTAAATGAGTTAAACTGCTCTCCCACTTGCAAACTTTCAAAAGAAATTTGTCGGGGGTGGTGACTATCCGGAGGGGGGTGGATAAGTGAAACGGATTTTCTTTTTCCTTCTGCCAGATTTCCTTCAGCCAGACAGCCTGAGGTCCGCTCCTCTCCTGGACAGTTCAGTGTGAGGAGCACCCAGCTGGGGGGCAGCCCAGCTCAGAGCGCTGCTGCCAGCAAGGGAGGGGCATTCTTTAGTTTCCAGTGCAAGTGCCTAAGCTAAGTTTTGCTTTATCTCCATTTAAACTTAACTCATTAGTGTGTAGTGTACTTGGGAACCCAAAACAGCCTCATTGGCTTTCTTTTGTGTTAGAAGACTCAGAACCCTGAATTCTATTTCTGGCCGTGATACCTGATACACCTTTGTCGGTGCTCTTGGGGGCAGTGGCTGGAAAAGGTTCTGGCTGTGGAGCAGCCGGCAGAGGAGGGTGTGGAACACAGAGCGCCCTCTCCCCACTTCTGACCACATGCTTAATCACAGAGCAGGCAAGAGACCCGGGTGGGAGGGGCTGATGGGCCAGCAGGAGAAGTCTTCGCTCCACAGAATTTTTTAAAATGTAAGACATTTTGGGGCACCTGGGTGGCTCACTCAGTTAAGCATCTGACTTCGGCTCAAGTCATGATCTCACAGTTCGTGGGTTCCAGCCTCACATCAGGCTCTGTGCTGACAGCTCAGAGCCTGGAACCTGCTTTGGATTCTGTATCTCCCTCTCTCTCTGTCCCTCTCCTGCTCATGATCTGTCTCTCTCTGTCTCTCAAAAATAAATAAATGTTTAAAAAAATTTTTAATAAAAAATTAAAAAAAAATAAAATAAAATGTAAGACATTTTAACCCTTTAAAACCATCACTCCCATTCGCCCGTATTTGCTCTTGGCACAATCTGGTGTTTCTAAGGGAAACACCTGAAGAATATTTGATATCTGGATGTGACAGGTCATTGGCTCCAGGGACCAGAGTTCTGCTCTCTTTGGTTTTATCTGTATAATGAGAATAAACAGCATGGACCTAGGGGGTAGTCACACAGGAAAACAAAAGTAATCTGGGGGCACTTGCCTTCTTTCTGCACTTGAAGGCCAGTGAGTCAGGCTTCTAGGGTTGGGACACCACTTCTATCTTAGAATAAGATGGCTTTGAGCAAAAAAAGCATGCGTATTTTCTATGTTGGCAAGTACAGTCAAGTTGCACTTAAAAGGCTGTGCCAAAATACAGTCCCAACACCGGCGACAGAGGGCACCGACTTCCACACATTATCACCGACACTGGATTCTTCGATGACCGTTTCCTCATTGATAAGGTCGTGGCTATTCCATACTTACGAACTTCTCTGAACTTCTCAGTTCTCTATCACAAGGTCATCTGCATCTTACCTTAGTGACTTAGGAGATGAATAGCCATGCCAACTGAACACACCAAAGATGCAATCGGGCAAGATTCTCCTGAGTCTTCCAGGGCCCTGAGGCCCCACACGAGCCGGGAACCCCCTCCAAGAACACTGTTCCTAAAATCTGGAAGCAGAAAACACACACGTGCCTCGGGGAGAGCTGCGCGGGCGTTTGGGCCCCCCTAAAACGATGGGGCGCCCAGCGCTGTGGGAAGACTGTGTGGCCCGGGCTGTGGGACAAGCAGTTGTCCCAAGTTCTGTTTGGTCACTCAGCCTCACCTTCAAGTTCCCTGGAACTGGTACGTCTCAATTTATAGATTTCTTTGTTTATTCTAAAGGAACGGACCAGGAAGTGCATTTTTACCGGTGACCTTGACTAGATGTCTTTGATGATGAAGTTTGATGGGTTAAAGGTTCATCATGGTTTATTTATGTCATTATAAGATGACGCCATCCTTGTTTTTATGTTTTTTCAGATTTAATGATTGTACTTCTTGTCATAAATTATACCACACGCACAATTTAAAGCAAAAGGTTTTCAGTTTACCTTACTCATTTTTATTGTAGCCCCAACAAACCTATAGGACAAATAATGTCGTATCATTTTCAAAGATTTGTCTGGACTTTGAGAATAATAATTGTTTTTATTTTTGACTTTAATAAAGAAGTTTTAAAATATGTACTCTCCACAGTCATTCATCAAATATAACTTGTATGGCATACGTAACATTTTTTGTATCATCTTTGTTTTCTCTTTGATCAAAGAGCAAAATGTTGGGGCGCCTGGGGGGCTCAGTCTGTTGAACATCCGACTTCGGCTCAGGTCATGATCTCACGGTTCGTGGGTTCGAGCCCCGCATTGAGTTCTGTGCTGACAGCTAGCTCAGAGCCTGGAGCCTGCTTCAGATTCTGTACTCTCTCTCTCTCTGACCCTCCCCTGTTCGCGCTGTCTCTCTCTGTCTCTCAAAAATAAATAAAAAAACATTTTAAAAAAAATTTTAAAGAGCAAAATGTTATTCAAATGCTGGGGCGGGGCGGGGGGAATTGCAGAAACCACTTACAAGTAGTGGTGGTGAATTCACCGGTTAGAAGCACAGGAAAGATGAAGAAATGGGTCCCCCTAGTGTTCGGTATATGCTACTGCAGTGTGCGAGCGCCATAACTTGTATCTGAGCTTCTCGAACGTTAATGAGGACAAAAATGATCTGGGGAACCTGTTAGAAGGCAGATTCTTGTTCAGAGGGGGAGGGGTGAGGACTGGGGTTCTGCATTGCCAACGAGCGTCCCAGAGGATACCAATGGTACTGGTTCGTGGTATTTCAATACGTTTGATGATGTCTCATCATGTAAATAGAATCAGAAGGTTGTAACTATATGTAAAGATCTGTTTTTGGTGTTAAAAATTCAGGAGTCAAGCTCATTTTCCCCTTTTCTACAAGAGGTTCTATATTGGTTGAAATGAACTGGTGTTGTTGAATTACTAATTTCACAGCTAATTGCCCTAAATGAAATTCCTTTAATTACCAACCCTTACTTTTCTCCCTATGGCCTCTAAGAACATACCCACTTGCTCCTTTGTCCGTGCCTTACTGTTAAAACAGTTCTCAAAGTAACGTTCCCGTGTTCTAGTTCGTCTCCCGGCAGCTGGCGTTGGCTAAATTACAGCAGGTGCCCAGCCTAGTGGTCTAGGGAGAGAAACTCTCCAGCTAAGAAAACAAAGCACAGGTGGCACAACGTGCCTCACTTCTGACCACACGGTCGCAGGGAGACCAGCAAGTGGTGTTCACTGTGAGGTTCTGCCACCTAAGGAGGGAGGTCTGCTGTTGGGGACTGTCTTCCCGGAAGCAGTCCATGGCTCGTCTTCACAAACATAATGAGCGCTCGTGCTTCTGGGACCTCGGCTCTGCTCAGCACTTGCTAAGTGATCTGTGTACCTCTTCGGTCATACTCAGCACCACGCTCATGTGAAGAAGGCACTCTTGCTCCTGCCATCTGGCCAGGGAGGCCGCTGAGGCTCAGAGCTTTGATAGCTCTCCTGGGTGAGCAGCTGATTCGGGACGCACCCTGCCTGCCTTGTTCAAAACTCTTGCTTTAAGCTCCTTTGCTGCCATATTTAAGGCTAGCTTGCAAATGCACAACTTCTGGGCTTCTCTTCCGTGGACTATCTACGGCTGGATTGCAAGTCTGTGTGCATCGTATATCATCATCTCAAGAAGCAAGAGTTCGTCTATTCTGTATCCTTAAGATGCTAGCTAGTGTCCAAACAGCTCTGTAGTAAGAGACTTAAGTGAAAATCAACAGCCTCTGTTGTTACTTTTAGTTTGCTCCCTCCCTTCCCCCCTCCCTTCTTTCTTATGGTCACCAACTACAGGCAATGAGGAACATGGGTTGGCCATGCCTAGACTGAGGTGCCGATTCCGTTACAATTGTAGGTGAGCCTGAGTGTTGGGAGTAAGTCACATAGAGCCTTTACTGCGCTGTGCTTTAACTACTCATTCGTCTAGTGACCTGTTCCCTTCTGCTGCTGTGTGTGCGAGGGCAGTAACTTTGTCTTTCTGATTTTAGTATTCTAGTGCTTAGCATTGCATCCAGTGTGTGATTACTTTATATTTGTTGAATATATAAATTCATGAATAATTAATGATTCAAATTAAGTCAGACCAAAATGAAAGGTAGAAATTCCCTGAGAAATGTTCACATTGGGTCACTAGGTGGCAGTCTTCCCTAATCTTAGAGGGCTAAATCTCGTGTGTGGGGGGGGGGGGGGTGCTCAAAGTCTCCATTTGAAGCAAGACCAATTTAGCACCACTCAGAGCTGTGAAGAGCCTCAGACGTCATTGTTCATTACTTCCGTGGACCCCTCACTCCTAGTTGTCCAAGTCAAGGCCAACATCTCACTCCCAGTAGCCATGACATCCACATAGCTGGGAGATTGCTCGGTAAATGAGGAAAAGGGCAGGGGCAGCCCATTCATCTCAACACTTGAGAACCAACACCGGCTTCTTCTCCAACTTCCAACAGTCTCCAGCACCACCTAACGCTTTCTCTGGAATCCTTCCTTTTCTTTCTTCAGTCAATAAATGAAATTACAAAGATACTACAGATGACATTCACAAATGAGAAGCAGTAAGTGTACCTTAGACCGAACCCCCCACCCAGATCCCGTCAGGAGTTGGTTTTGTTCTAGTCAGTGTGACTCTGGAGGGAAACGAGACTCAGTACCAAGATCACCGCATGACGGCTGAGCTGCGCCCTAATTCTCATCCAGTGTGACTCCTGGTGCAAGGCAGAGCTAATTCCTACCTCTCCCTTCAGCAGCCTCTCTGTCTGGGAAACAAGAATGACAATCATGACCTACCTCCAGGGCAGCTCATACCTGAAGAACTGTCCTGACCTGCATATTGAAGAGGCAGTAAAAAGAGACCCGCGTCCCCCTTGCACCTTCCTGGACCAGAGTCATCCTTTATCCTCAAGACAAACAACCCACTACATTATAAATCTTTGGTCCTTGAGACCTATGGCCTTGTGTTACAAAGTCGTCTCTGAGTGATGACTTGATGTTGACGGAAATTTGGAGGCAGAGAAAAGAAAGATCCATAGCTTCTGGTTGATAGGAGAAGATACTGCTAAGAAAAAGTTTTAAGACTTATAGGAAGTACACAAGAAAAAGCATAGAATTCTTACACTTTCACAACCTGGCTGCAATTTTATGACATTACAGGCAGTGTGTATGCTACTATCATTTTATTTTAAACACATTTTACACTGAAAAATGCCTTGATTTTAAAATATTCTTAATTAAAGTACGTGGTACCTGGCTGGCTCAGTCAGTAAAGCATGTGACTCTTGATTTCCAGGTAATAAGTTCAAGCCCCTCATTGGGCATAGAGATTACCTTAAAAATATATATATGTTCTTTTTTTATTTTTTAATGTTTATTTATTATTGAGACGGAGAGAAACAGAGCATGAGTGGGGGAGAGGCAGAGAGAGAGGGAGACACAGAATCTGAAGCAGGCTCCAAGCTCTGAACTGTCAGCACAGAGCCTGACCCGGGGCTCGAACCCACAAACTGTGAGATCATGACCTGAGTTGAAAGCGGACACTCAACTGACTAAGCGGCCCAGGGATCCCTAAAAATATATATATTCTTATTCTTATAGTAATAAAAGGTATTTTTGCCACATGCAGAGCAAACTACTAAATCAGAAATGATAAGAGACACTAATACCAACCTTACAGAAATAAAAAGGATTATAACACTGTAAACACTAGCTTGCCAACTAATTAATATAGATGAAATGAACAGCCAGAAAGACATAAACTACCAAAATGAATTCAAAAAGAAGAGAAAATTTGAAAAAGATATCTAACAAGAGACTGAGTTAATACTTTTTTAAAACTTCCCAATGAATAATTTATTAATTTAACTTAATTATTTAATTTAATTTAACAACTTCTCACAAAAAAAAAGCCCAAGATCAGATGACTCTCCAGTGAATTCTACCAAAGACTTTTTTTAAATGTTTATTTATTTATTTTTGAGGGGGGAGGGCGCAGAGACAGAGGGACAGAGAATCCCAAGCAGGCTTCACACTGTCAGTGCAGAGCCTGATGTGGGCCTTGAACCAACGAGATACAAGATCATGACCTGAGCCGAAACCAAGAGTCAGATGCTTAACCAATTGAGCCACCCAGGCACCCCCTACCAAAGATTTAAAGAAGAATTAACACCAATTATTCACAAACTCCTTTAAAAAATAAAATAAAATAAAATAAAAAACAACAACAACAAAAAAAGGAGAGAATACTTCAAAATCATTCCTTTTTCCCAGGATTAATTAATACTAAACCAGATCAAGACATCAAAAGAAAACATCAAATATTGAGGCACCTAGGGGGCTCAGTCAGTTAAGTTCTGCCGTCAGCTCAGGCCATGATCTCACAGTTCCTGGGTTCAAGCCTCACATCGGGCTCTGTGGAGACCCTGCCTCCACTCTTCTGTCGCCCTCTCTCTCTGCCCCTCCCCCACTCGCTCACTCTCTCAAAAATAATATAAACATCTTTTAAAGTTTATTAAAAATTTTAAAATAAACTTAAATATACTTAATATATGTAAAAGTAATCAACAAAATATTAGCAAACCAAATTCAAAGACATATAAAAAGGATTATGTACCATGATCAAGTGGAATTTATCCCAGATACACAAAGTTTAACATATCTGAAAGTCAATCAAAATAATATACCAAATTAGTAGAATAAACTACAAAAACCACATGATCATCTCAAAAACACAGAAAAAGCATTTGGCAAAATCCAACACCCATTCATTATAAAAACATAAATAATGTTTATTTATTTTTGAAGGAGAAAGAGAGACAGAGTGTGAGTGGGGGAGAGGCAGAGAGGGAGGGAGACAGAATCTGAAGCAGTCTCCAGGCTCTGAGCTGTCCGCACAGAGCCCAGTCTGGGGCTGAAACTCACAGACTGCAAGAGGAAGTCAGACACTCAACCCACTGAGCCACTCAGGCACCCCTGATCAATTGATTTTTGCCAAAGGTGCAAAGGGATTGTCTTTTCAACAAACGACAATAGGACAATAGGAAATCCATGTGCCGAAAAAACTTTAATAACTTTGACCCATACCTCACACCCTAAACCAAAATTAACTTGGTAAACATCATAGAATTAAAATGTAAAACCTAGAAGTAAGAAAACTTTTGGAAGAAAAATAGGAAAAAAATCTTTGTAACCTTGGGTTCGGCAAAGTTACCTTAGACACAACACCAAAAGCATGATCCATTAAAGAAAAAACTGATAAACTGGACTCTATCAAAATTAAAAGTTCCTCTTCAAAAGACATCATTAGGAGCACCCGGGTGGCTCAGTCGGTTAAGCATCCGACTTCAGCTCAGCTCATGATCTCACAGTTTGTGAGTTCAGGCCCCGCATTGGGCTCTGTGCTGACAGCTCAGACCCTAAAACTGCTTCGGATTCTGTGTCTCCCTCTCTCTCTGCCCCTCCCCTGCTCATGCTCTGTCTTTCTTTCTCTCTCAGAAATAAACATTAAAAAAAAAAAAAAGACGTCATTAAGAAAATGAAGACAAGTCCCAGACAATATTTAAAAATACATACCTGATAAAGGACCTGATAAATGCAGCACATATAAAAAATACTCAAAAGTCAATAATAAGAAAACAATCCAATTTAAAAATAGACAAAAATAGGGGTACCTGGTGGCTCAACTGGTTAAGCATCCAACTCTTTTTTTTTTTATGTTTTTTATTTATTTTTGAGAGACAAAGAGAGACAGCATGAGCAGGGGAGGGTCAGAGAGAGAGGGAGACACAGAATCCAAAGTAGGCTCCAGGCTCTGAGCTGCCAGCAAGAGAGTGGGGGAGGGGCAGAGAGAGAGATAGAGAGAGAATCCCAAGCGGCTCCTGCTGTCTGTGCAGAGCCTGACTCGGAGCTCAACCCCAGGAGCCATGAGATCATGAGCTGAGCTGAGATCAAGAGTTGGATGCTTGGGGCGCCTGGGTGGCTCAGTCAGTTAAGCATCTGGCTTCCGGCTTTGGCTTAGGTCATGATCTCACGGTTCGTGGGTTCGAGCCCCACATCGGGCTCTGTGCTGTCTTGACTGTGGTGGTGGTGGTGGCAGGACTGTAGGAAGATGTTAAAACTCAGCTCCACATTCAACACCTTGACTCCATGTGAATCACACCTTTGTGAACCCGCCCCTTTAAAAATGGAGATGTCGCACACTGATGGTACAGAGCCTGCTTAGGATTCTCTCTCCCTCTCTCTCTGCCCCTGCCTCACTTGCTCTGTCTCTCTCTCAAAACAAATAAATAAATAATATTAATTAAAACTTTAAAAGGAAATATCAGTGCTTACTAGAGAGGCCCACGCCTTAGCCAAGGAAGCAGAGCCTCTTTGGAGAGAGGATGGCACCATCTTTACGATGGAATGGGGTGCAGAGGAAGGGGTCTGCTGGAAGATCAACAAACATAGGGGGTCGTAGGGAAGAGAAGAAAGGCAAACCATATGTAGGAGGCTGTGACGTTACATACAGAATGAGAATCTGAGGATCATGGTCAGCTCCTACTGACCTCTTCACTTAGGAAATTCAAATTCTTTTCCTGCAAAGGGATTTTACTTTACATCTGGACTTATAAGAACTAGCAAGCTTGTGGCTACTTTTGTGATCGATTTAGAGCAGGGCACACGGCCCAGGCTGCTAAAGCACACACTAAAAGCTTAGGATTCGTATGGGACATTTCATACTGACCCGAGTACCCTGTTGAAGGGCACACATTGGGTGTGTTTCCCCTTCCATACATACTCTACTCCACACCAACAGAAAATGCGCTTGGTTTTCCCTGCGTGTACAACGGAAAATACACTGACCTCACAGGGCACTTGTGACAATTTCTGGCTCTTGATCTAAGTTCATAGTGAGTTGTAATTTTTGTACGGTCAGAAGAAATCACAAAATATTAGGTTACGTTTGGTTTCTTGTATCTTACAAGTTTTAATACTACTAGTCTAAGTTTTATGATGTTGCTCTTTGGAAGTAATTAATTTCATTATTGAAAGTAAAACTGAAAGCTTTTAAAAGAGGCTGTAGGGGCGCCTGGGTGGCTCAGTCAGTGAAACGCTGGCTTCAGCTCAGGTCATGAACTCACGGTTCATGGGTTCAAGCCCCACTTCAAGCTCTGTGCTGACAGCTCAGAGCCTAGAGCCCGCTTTGAATTCTGTGTCTCCCTCTCTCTCTGCCCCTCCCCAACTTGCACTCTTTCCCTCAAAAGAAACTTTTAAAATAAATAAAGAATGGGGTGCCTGAGTTGCTCATTCAGTTAGGTGATGATCTCAGGACTTATGAGTTCGAGCCCCACATTGGGCTCTGTGCCGACAACTCAGAGCCTGGAGCCTGCTTCAGATTCTGTGTCTCCCTCTCTCTCTGCCCCTCCCCAACTAGTGCTTGGTCTCCCTCTCAAAAATAAATAAATGTTAAAAAGACTAAAAATAAATAAAGTGTACGTTTTCAGCATGTCCTGATACAAATAAGAAAATGTAGCATGCTTTCCTTGTCATTAAAAAGATACTGATTGGGGCACCTGGGTGGTTCAGTTAAGCCTCCAACTTCAGCTCAGGTCATGATCTCAGGTTTGTGGGTTCGAGCCCTGCATCAGGCTCTGTGTTGACAGCTCGGAGCCTGGAGCTGCTTCGGATTCTGTGTCTCCCTGTTTCTCTGCCCCTCCTCCTCTCATGCTCTGTCTTTCTCTGTCTCAAAAATAAATAAAACACTAAAAAAAAAAAACAACTTAAAAAAATATATAAAATAAAATAAAAAGATACTGATTATATAAGAAAAGCTTAAGGAGAAAAGGAAGTAACATTTATAGAATGGCTACTGAAGAGGGGCGGTAAAGGAGGCTTAACTCACTAACACAGGCACTTCTGTGCCAGGCGCTGTGCTAACACTCTTAACTAGTAGTGACTTCTTCCAGTTCTCCTCATAGCCACGCGTTAGGATCTAGCATTAGCCCGCATTTTTCGTGGGAAACTGAGGCATGGAGAGGCTCAACAGTGGTCACAAGGCTGCTGCTGGGATCTGAGCCCAAGTAGAGCACTGCTGGTGGCCTGCACACCGGCTCTGAGCCTGGTGCCTCCCCACAGATGATCTCGCTGCGTCCCCAGGCAGAAAGGGGGGATTATCGTCCCCTCTGCACACATCAGACAACGGAACGCAGGTCAGGCTGTGGCGGGAGCCGGGAGTGCAGGCCGGGTCTGCCATGGGGACTTTTGCTCCCATCCAGCTGCACCGGCCTTGCTGGATGACAGGGTCACAGTAAGGAAATGGTAGATGTTGCACAGCTCCTGCCACAGGTGACGGAAACTAGCATCTCCTTCTGCTACTGGTGCTCATATGAAATTAAGCCTGTTGCTATTGATTAGGTCTCTCAACGTTCTAAGTCAGACCAATATTCCCCAGATATCTCATGGGAAGAAGCATATTCCCACCTCTATAAAGAGGAAGTTAAACAAAGCACTGCAGATGTTTGTCGAAAGGTTCTTCTATTGAGCTTCACAAACTTAAGACACGGATAATAAAGGGGGTTAAATAACACAAGCATAATGTTTACCCTGGCCCGGAGAAAAGGCCGAATTTAGGAATAAGAAACAAACAAGAGCCAGGCATAAGTTACTGCGCATGCATATGCTAATTTGGTGCCCATTGTGAGGATAGGTTACGTAGTTACAACGAAAACTCATATGCAAAGGCCGGCTGGTCTAGGGGCGCCTATGGCGCTTACACCTTCAACATCAAAGAACAAGGTTGACAAAAGGTTTACTTACTAACCATCACGAATGTATTCTTCCTCCTGTGAGCCAAATAGAATGCCTCCTAGCCCTGTCTATGACTGAATCTTAGCATCATTGTTATAAAATGTGTTTCCTATCTGCTTCTCACTGAAAACCTCCTGCTATCTTCTTAGTTGTAAGATTTACTACCAGTTCAAACAAACGTGTATGTCTTCTGCTTTTCACTGAGAATATCCTGTTATCCTATGATGTGTAGTTACCTCATTGTAATTAGAATAGTTCTGAAGAAATGCCTCTGTAAAATCTGTTTCTGCACCCTTTTCACAGCATCTTTATCACTGAGAATTATTTGCAAAAATTCCACTTTTTGATGTTGTAAGTCTATAAATAAAGGCCCAAAACCTGGCAAGATAGAAGGAGAAGATGATGCCAAGAAAGAAACTGCGCGAATCTCTCTCATTTTCCCATCCACCGCCACCCCTTCAGGGAGCCCTCCGGCACCCCCACGCTTGCGTGTCTCTCCCGAAGGACACCTGGAGACACAGCTGCTCTGGGATTTGTAGGAACATCAGCGCACTTTCCTCCAGGACACTGCGTGCGGTTACTTTGCTGTTTACCTGACATCCTCCTTACTATTCCAGAGCCGCTCCATTTTCCGATAAATGAAGAGTAACATTTTGGGGGGCTCCCCGGGGGCTCAGTCATTTGAGCGTTCAACTTCAGGGCATTATCTCGCAGTTCATGAGTTCGAGCCCTTGCTGGGCTCTGTGCTGACAGCTCAGAGACTGGAACCTGCTTTGGATTCTGTCTCTCCCCCTCTCTCTCTGCCCCTCCCTGGCTCGTGCTCTCTCTCCCTTTCTCTCTCAAAAATAAATAAATGTAAATAAATAAATAAATAAATAAATAAATAAATATAAACATAAAAAAGAAAAGTTAAAAAAAAAAGAGTAATACTTTTTTTAGAAAAGAAAATTTGGGTGCCCGGGTGGCTCAGTCAGTCAAACAGCTACCTCTCGATTTCGGCTCGGGTCATGGTCTCATAGTTGGCTCTGTGCTCAGTGTGGAGCCTGTGTGGGGTTCTCTCTCCCTCTCTCTCTGCCCCTCCCCTATTTTCACATATGTGTATGCTCTCTCTCTCTCAAAACAAACATTAAAAAAATAAAAGATAACAAGAAAATAAACCCAGGAACGCAACAAACAGGAAATTCATAGTAATTATTTCTGAGCTTTTAAAAAAATTTTATAATGTGTATCAGCTCAAACTTTTCTCTGGTCTTGCACACAAGTAGGCCACCATGTGCACTGAAAACAGGCTGAAGCCGCACACCAGGTGAAGGATTTCAACCTACACTGAAGGCTTCTTGCTTTTCTCCGTAAAGTCCCAAATGATACGGTCCTAACAGGAAACATGTTCCATCTGCCACCGTACATGAGCAGCTCGTCAGAGTCCAAGCCATCGCGTTATTCAAGTAAAGGTGTGTCCCCTGCTATACAGCAATTTAGGATCGCCTGTTTTAGAGGCGCCTGGGGGGTTCAGTCCGCTGAGCATCCAACTTCGGCTTGGGTCCTGATCTTGCAGTCTGCGGATTCGAGCCCCGCGTCAGGCTCCGTGCTGACAGCTGGGAGCCCAGAGCCTGCTTCGGATTCTGTGTCTCCCTCTCTCTCTGCCCCTCCCCCACTCACACTGTCTCTTTCAAAAGTAAATGAACATTTTTAAAAAATGAATCGCCTGTTTTAGAAACGGAATGGACAGGCTGTGGACCGTGCCTGTTTGGGTGGGGAGTTATCTGCACAATGACACCAGCAGGACCAGGATACAGCTGTCGGTGACTAAACCCAGACTCACTGAATGAGCCCTCTGTGAGCATGACCTCACCAGACACCTGTTTCCTGTTTTCGGTCTTCCTTCTATCGTCCTATCCTGACTTCCCTTCACCTGTCCGCCACCCAAGACAGCCACCATGAAGCAAGTGTTGTGTGTGCCTGGCTCCTTTTCCAGCTCTAACTCAGGGTGGCTTAGTCATCACGCAGGGAGGGGTTGGCGGGGGGGGGGGGGGAGCCGACCAGCCTCCAAAGTGCATTCCGGAGCTGGAGGGCTTTTCCCCACGGAATCCATCTTCACATGACTAACTTCTCCCTCATTTCCCATCCTGCACGCTGCCTGTGGAGGCAACATCAGGCCCTCAAGGGGACCCTGGCGAACTGATTCACCAAAGAACCCCCAGCAGCACACAAAGTCGAGGCGTTAACGCACCTCCAGCAATGTCCCCACACTCGGGTGCACAGAAAACCAGTACCTCGAGCTTGTTTCCGTCCTTCATACCCAGATGCAGAACAGGAGGCCGTTAAATTTAAGGAACGTCATTTCTCTGCCAACAGATGGAGGTCAAAGGAGTTTTGCTCAGCCCCAGGCGACATCATTATGGTGACAGAGCTGAGACTACAGCGGCCACTTGACACAACTCTTGGGTACACAGAGGTTACATGTCACCGCATTTCAGTTAGAAAGGTGAGGAGACTCCGCAATGACCCCTATTTCACATGGTTTAAGAATAAAAGCACAGGGGTGCCTGGGTGGCTCAGTCGGTTAAGTGTCCAACTTCAGCTCAGGTCATGATCAGTTTGTGGGTTCAAGCCCTGTCAGGCTCTGTGCTGACAGCTCAGATCTTGGAGCCTGTCTTCAGATTCCGTGTCTCCCTCTCTCTCTCTGACCCTCCCCTGCTCACACTCTGTCTCTCCCAGTCTCAAAAATATACATTAAAAAAAAATTTTTTTAAAGAATAAAAGCACAAAGTTTAAATACTCTAATAGAAAATACTAAGAGAAGTATGTTTGAAACACATTAGGTGTACTAAGCAAGGTCAAAACAGTGCAACAACCTATCCCTTTCTGATAAAACAGAAAAAGACGCTAAACAGCGGTTTACAGTTAACTCTGGGAAACAGGTCCACGACAGGCAACAGTAAGACAATAAGGACTTTTACTTTTTACACTTCAATATTACATCCTTTCAAAATAAGTATGAAGTACTTTTATAATGCTAGGAAATTTTTAATTTTTTTCTAATGTTTTATTCATTTTTGAGAGAGTTTTATTCATGTATTCATTTTATTCATTTTATTCATTTTGAGACAGTGTGAGCAGTGAAGGGTCAGAGAGGGAGACACAGAATCCAAAACAGGATCCAGGTTCGGGGCTGTCAGCAGAGCCCGACAAGGGGCTGGAACCCATGAACTGTAAGATCATGACCTGAGCTGAAGCTGGACCCTTAACCAACTGAGCCACCCAGGCGCCCCTGGTAGAAAGTTTGGAGGGGCCTTCTCCCAGCAGTGATTTTTTAAAAAATGTATTCAACTCAATCTTTAGGGACTCACTGTAATTATCAAAAAAAAAAAAAAACTTTTTTGTACCTTGATATTTTTCTTGGCAGCCTATCCTCTCTCTTCCTCCATATGTTATATTCAAGTACAACTGTCTAGATACCTAACATGGTGTCAAGATGGCTTTATTGTCAGAATGTTCAGGAAAAGCAGGTACAGAGAAGAGGACTCCATGGACGCCTCAAAGTCCCTCATCATCCCCCCTGGGAAGGCATCTGGCTTGCCCCGATTGATGATTTCATCAACGCACTGACAATATAACTTACTGAATTCCAAAACAGTGAATGTCCGGGTGAAGAAAGGATTTAAGAGTTCTGCACGTTTTATGCTACTGACGTCTGCTGACCTCAGAGTTGAAGTCTGGTCAATACAAAACAGGGGTCCACACTGCCGGCGGCCCAATCCGCCCCACGCTTAGTCACCACCCTGAAGGAGTTCCTCAGCTACGGACACACGCCGCCGAGGCACAAGCCCCAGGCTTCCGTGCAGGAGAGAGCGGTCCCCAAGGTTTGGCCAGTGGGGTTTATGTGCAGTTTTGCAGGGCAGCCGCCAGAAATCCTTCTCAGGAAAGTGGGCTCCGACTGCTCCCTGCCTGGATCATGCAGATACACATCTCACTCTGGGATGGGGAGCCCAGCAGGGAGAAGCCAGGGGCCCTGAGGCTGTGCAACAGAGCCCACACTTGGCCCTGCACTGGTCTCAGTGCTGCTGGGGAAAAACGCAAATAAACATTGTCATTAAAGCCACTGTGACTCGCAGTTCCTGTCAATGGGCCCAAAATGAATCCTAAAACCCCAACTGTGTCGCTTGTAGTCTCTGAAAAATAAAAAAACGTGTTTTTAAATTTTTGTCCTCTGAAATTCATCAGTGACTATCATAGATGTTCCAAACAGTGATTCTTGTAAATTCTGGGTAATTAAGGAATGGCTTAATACCAAGGCAAACTATGTAATCCTGAATAAACATTTAAATTAAATACTCTTAGAGCACCTGGGTGGCTCAGTCGGTTAAGGGTCCAACTTCGGCTCAGGTCATGAACTCACGGTTTGTGAGTTCAAGCCCCACTTGGGGCTCCGTGCTGACACTCAGAGCCTAGAGCCTGCTTCGGACTCTGTGTCTCCCTCTCTTGCCCTCCCTGGCTCGCACTCTCTCTCTGAAAAATTAATAAAGAACAAAAAATTTTTTAATAAATAAATGAATAAATTACATACTCTTGGTAGTAAGTTACCTTAAAATTGAATCTCAGATCAGCAGTAGAGAAGTTAACAAAATATTGCATCATTTAGGTTTTTAAATTTTTAAAAAAATTTTTCAATGTTTATTTTTGAGAGACAGACAGACAGACAATGAGTAGGGGAGGAGCAGAGAGAGAGGGAGACACAGATTCTGAAACAGGCTCCAGGCTCCAAGCTGTCAGAATAGAGTCTGATGCAGGTCTTGAACCCATGAACTGAGATTATGACCTCAGCTGAAGTCTGACACTAAACTGACTGAGCCACCCAGGTACTCCTAAAGTTTTTAAGAAAATAAACAGCCAGGAATCACTTTTTTCTTGCTATGGAAACATTATCATGAATTATTCAAGAGTTAATTGCAGCAGGACAAATTAAGCTTCTGTATGATTTAGTTACATCCTATCTCTGGAAAGCTAAATAAGCTTATGGGCTGCTGAAACTTTTATATTAACTGAGTTTCATTTTCACATTACCAGTTGTTTTTCTGGCAGACATAATCACTGAACAATTTTTCAAAAATCATTTAAAATGAATGACAAAGGTCTGCAATGTCTAAGAAATAAGTAAAACATCAGTTAGACTCAGGAAGCTCACCTCCTTCAAGAAAAAGGTTAATGTCTTCATCATTATGGTCCACACTTATCAGATTAGTGGAGAAAATGAATTCCCTTGGAATTTTTCTTTCAGTTTGCTAGCAGACCCTGTACTTATTCACTAGTCCTAAACCTTAAACTCCTGTCCCACATCCTAACAGTCCAGAGTGAGCAGCTTTCCATCTTATCACTGGACCGCACAGCTTCCTGGAGGCACCGCTGAAGGCAGGCCACCCCTAGCAACTGCTTGGCCTTGACTGACAGGCCTCCCAACCAATTCCGTTCTACCTGCACATTCACTTTGTTTTGCAACAATGACAACACAAGGCCTGGACATAAAGATCATGAAAAAAAGGACAATACCCTGAAAGTCGTAATATCTTCCTTTGGCAGAAAACCAGGGAGTTTGTTTCTTTCGTTGGGAAAGAACCAGCACAGGCTCAGTTCCTCTATACAGCCCTGCTTACTGCATTTTTAATTTTAGAGAAAAACAGAAATAGGAAAACGGAAAATTAACAACTAGAGAAAGATGATGAGAAATATACACGTTTCGGTCTCTTTTCTCCCAGAGCTCATTTACACTCTGCTTCCTCGGAAGGGAATTCATGAGCTGTAATACTTAAGGAGATTCTCATCTGTAGGTTTCAGGATCTTCTTATCTGCCATATTGACTACCCACCCAGGAGCAAGACCAAAGAAAATCTGCCGTGGATCCTTTCGAGTACTAAGCATTTTGAAAAGTTCATCTTTAGTGATATCAGGTAAAATATAGCCATACTTCTTGGCAAGTTCAAGTCTTGCTTCAGGAAATGCAGCAGGGTCTGCCAGGTAACCACGATTCTTGGCATCCGTGTAATACGGTACCAGGGCCTCCGGCGGAAGCATTCGTTTGGGAATGGGCTGTCCACGCAGAAAGAAGGGAACGGGTTTGCACAGAATGTCTGCAAAGTTTTTAAACAAAGAGATACAAATAATGACTATGTACATATGATTTAATTATTCATTTTTTAGTGCTTATTTTTGAGAGACAGAGCAGAAGTGGGAGAGGGACAAAGGGGGGGGCGGACAGAGGATCTGAAGCGGGCTCTGCGTTGATAGCAGAGAGCCCGATGCGGGGCTCGAACTCACAAACCGTGAGATCATGACCCAAGCAGAAGCCGGAGCTCAACTGACTGAGCCACCTAGGTGCCCCACTTTTAATTATTAATTTTTAACCACTGCTAAGATGAGAACTTCCAAGCACTTTTTAAAAAATTATTATTAAAAAGGCTTGTCTTGGGGCGTCTGGCTTCGGCTCAGGTCATGATCTCACAGTTCGTGGGTTCCAGCCCCTTGTCGGGCTCTGTGCTGACAGCTCAGAGCCTGGAGCCTGCTTTGGATTCTGTGTCTCCCTCTCTCTGTGACCCTCCCCAACTCGTGCTGTCTGTCTCTGTCTCTCAAAAATAAATAAAAAACATTAAAAATTTTTAAAAAAAGGGCCTGTCTTAGGTAAGCAAATGGAAATATTTCATTTTCAAAAATTTGGATCTTGAAAATCAAAGTTACCCCTGGGTTACTGACAATTTGTGCATTTCTAAACATCGTATAAAACATCCTACATAACTCCCACGTTTAAAAGCTAAAACCCTTCACACGACACACTGACTGGGGCAGAGGAGAAGCCACACCCCTGACAGGAAACCCCACCGCGGAGGACCGAGGTGTCCACACCGCACGTCCGCGAGCCACAAGGACTCTGCCATCCCCGCCTGGCAGCCAGCGGGCGACAAAGAGGGAGAAGGAAGGAACAGCAGGACATCTCACCCAGGCTTCTCGGGTCATAGAAGGCGGTAGTGACGACACCTCCGTTCCTCTCGATGGCGGCGATGGCCAGTTCAGAAGCCAACTGCACTTCGATATTAACTTTTGCCTGAAAGGTGTCAGCGCCCTGGAACACACAGAGCAGAGTCCGTTTGTACAGCGTGGTTACAAGGAAAACACAAAACTAGGGCAAACTGTTTTCTCCTCCAAAACGCCTACAGTGTAACAGTAATTCCAACTCTAAATACCTCTGCTTCAAGGTCCTACCAAACAACATGCAATTCTTTTACATTTTTCAGGCTATCTTGTTTGACCAATTTTCATCCTCTGTGAGCAAGGACACTGCGGCCCTACGTATTTAGCCGACAGCAGTACAAGCAGCCATCCCCAGGACTTATTGGAGTGGCCTGCTCAATCGTAAGAATCCTATGACAAAATAACTGTTTCACCAACTTCACAGATGGGGACCCAAAGCAGAGAGAGGTTAGGTAACCTGTCAAGATCACACAGCTGCGATTCTAACCCAGGGAGTCTCGTCACAGCATTTGGGTTTTGGTTTTCTTCTTTCCGAGCAAGGTTTAATGCGGTGTGTACTCAAACCCGGAAGCATTTGCAGAAGCACGGAGTCCTAAGTCATGCTCTAGATGTCCTCGTGCCTTTCCTGAGGGTGTGGGCTGTTCCAGGCACGGCGGGAGCGCCACGGAAGGAGACGAAGCGGCAGACACCAGGAGGATCCAAGGAGGGTCAGTTTAATCATCCTTCTTAAACTTGCCATTGATCTAGGCACCCAGTCCAGAACCCGCGGCCAGTCCGAGGCCCACACCCGCCCCACTGTGCCTGCACCGCCCCCTCATGCCTGCCGTGGGCACCCAGGTTTGGGCCAGCTCACAGGAGCACAGGCCCAGCAGCCTGCCCAGCAACAGTGTGGGCCACAGATGGGGGTGGCCCCGTATCTGTGCTCTTACACCCGATGTTCTGCCGTGCTGACATGGAGAAAACTTCTCTTCCTTATGCCTAAGTTAGCAAGAGGCCAAGAAATCGTTCATGAGGGATGAGTGGGCTGGAACCAGTGAAAAAATAAAATATCTGACAACAGGGGCACCTGGCTGGCTCAGTCAGTCAAGTATCAGACTTCAGCTCAGGTCATGATCTCATGGTCCCTGAGTTCCAGCCCCGCGTCAGGCTCTGTGCTGACAGCTCAGAGCCTAGAGCTGTTTCAGATTCCGTGTCTCCCTCTCTCTGCCCCTCCCCCACTCACGCTCTGTGCGTGTCTCGCTCTCTTAAAAATAAACATTAAAAAAATTTTTTAAAATAAAATAAACAAATGAAATAAGTCCTTGCTGTGTTATTTGTGAATTCTAATTACTATTACAGATGGCCCAGCGGTTTCCCTATTCTTGGGCGTTAAGGTGGTTCTGGAGTTTTCGGCATTACAAGTTATTTCTAGGAATGTCTTTATATCAGTTGAGTTTCCCTTATGTTGCTATTCCTTGAAAACATATGTTCTGAAGTCTGCAAGTCTGTGCTTAGGGTGAAGTCTTCTCGCCAGTACTTACTGCAAATCTAAAATCCGGAAAAGCCATTCTCCGGAGCTACAAGTGGCGGTGCAGCTGCACTTACTCAGCCGGTGCCCCGGGGTGGCCGCCAGGGTGGTTTTCCTGCTTTAATTCAGACACGTGCCTGCAAGCTGCTGGGACGCGCTGTTTCTCGGCTGACAAGGTCACAGCTTTTTCCATGTTAATTTACAGGTGTATTCCCTTATATACCCATAATAGAATACCGAGGCTTAACAGTGTATTCTGTATCTTATTTTCAAACCATTTTATTTGGAAACCTTTCATCCACAAGTTTCACTTTTTCAAAGGAACCAAGAAGGTTTTTCCATGAGAGTGCGCTTCCCTCTAGTGGATGCTAAGTACTTACACAGCTGTATTACTGACCTATAAGAAACAAAAGTCTTAATGAATAAATTTAATTGCTTATGAAACTCTTGGCCAGTTCCTTTTTTTAAATTACTTTAATGTTTATTTATATTTGAGAGAGAGACAGAGAG
>PJEM01007882.1:0-89575 GCA_004023845.1 Helogale parvula | reverse complement strand
AGAGGATTTCTTATAGCAGTAAGGAAATAAATACACCTAATCAGTGCATTCATGTATCACCATGATCACATAAGTGAGATTATTTTCAAAGAGATATTTGGTAGTTTTTTATTTTCCCTATTTTTATTTTAATTGAGTTTTTTTTAGTTATTAACTATTTTTGGAGACAGAGAGAGACAGCATGAGTCAGAAAGAGGCAGAGAGAAAGGGAGACAGAGAATCGGGAGCAGGTTCTGTGCTGTCAGCAGAAAGCCAGATATGAGGCTTGAACCCATAAACTATAACATCATGACCTGAGCTGAAGTCTGAGTCTCAACTGACTGAGCCACCCAGGTGCCCCTATTTGCCCTATTTTTTAATGTTTATTCATTTACTTTGAGAGAGAGAGAGAGCAGGGAAGGGCAGAAAGAGAGGGAGAGAGAGAATCCCAAGCAGGCTCTATGCTTAGTGCTAAGCCCTACATAAGGCTTTATCCCACGACAGTGAGACCACACCCTAAGCAGATATCAAGAGCTGGATGCTCAACTGACTGAGCCATTCAGGTTCCCCTTGCCCCCATTTTATCACTGAAACAGCATTTTCCAAGATTTCACTAACTGGAATCACTGGAGACACAGTAAATGATAGGCTTTATGGTTCAGTCAAAATTGCATGCAGAGTTTACCAACAGTTTCACTATTGACCTCCAAAGACAAGGAATGATTCACATCTTTCTTCACCACTTAAAACATTATTTTTACTCCTTGACTTATTTTCTTGTTGACTCTTCTCCCATAAATCTGACTAGTAACAAGATTTATTTGACATTCCCCAGTGGATCATTACTTTGTACACTAATAAACCCTTGTACTGTCAAAGACTGGTGGTGATTATTTTAGGAAGTAATCAACTTGGTTTTAGTATGTTCTGAATATACAAAACAGATGGAAGAAAATTAAATGTTACTATTTGTAAAACTTGCATTAAGGAGAAAAATCAACTAAAGCAACACAGAGAAATAAACTGCTACTCAATACATATGGTTACCTAATAACAAGCTGTGACATGTTACTATATTTACATAAAATAATCAAAGGAATAATGTTAATTATAAATGGCTACATAACAGAAAATGTACAAACACTAATATTTTCATATATTCCTAAAAACATAAAATACAGAAAAAAACAGATTTATATATGTAGTACATGCAGTTTTCCACTTTACTAAAGTATCTTGAATGTAGAATCCTTTTTCCCTTGTTTAAATGTATCACCACAGAGTTAGTTAAGTACCCTAGACTCTCAACTTTACCTAGTCTTTTGACTCTATCATGAAACAAGTGCAGCACATAATGAAATTCTTCTAATTTTAGAATTTGTCATTAAGGTACCAATAAAAAGATTATACAAACAGATTCTCAAGTTGTATTTTTAAAATGTTAAGAATCACTTTTAAACATTCTATGAGGAGAAAGAAACCCAAATAAAGGCCTTAGAATTTTTATTTGATATTCATATTTTCATTACCTTTGATTATCGATTGGCTAAATAAGATTTTGTATTAATTGTATTAAAAAATATGCCTCCTCAAATTTTGTTGGAATTAGATGTGTGCTTTTTTTTTATAAAAAATTTATTAAATTTCCCCTTTTAGATTACTGAATATTTTTAGTGCATAGAATAGGAATTGAGAGATTGCTTCTTTTCAGTATCTTTTTTTTTTGCAGAAATGTGGTATTTTCTTATGGTCGTAGCCCTAGCAAACTAATATATCCTTGTTTATAGACAAACAAGTGTAAGAAATATAAAACATCTTGTCAAGTGCAGGTGTTCAGAGAAAAATCTCATTTGGCCTTCCAATCCACATCTGAGATTTCAAAGATAGTATTTATTTTATTATACTTCACTGCTACCCTTTTCATCTCCTTCTCTTATAATAAATAACACTATTGCAACTTTATACTTATTTCACAAGTCTTTAGTCAATGAGAATGCCATAATAGATAAGATTCAATCCTCATTCAGCCTATATTGCCTTCCTCTTCCTCCATTCCAGGTAATAAAGCTAAGTCATATGCAGTGAAATAATTACTGAGCAATTAATTTATGATTAGTTCCTAATGTTAGAGGTGTATGTAAGGAATAAGATGTGATCTACAATCTGCTTTCTCCAAGGGTTTATTAATGTCCCTAAAAACATTAATGTCTTAATAAAAGGCAAACTCAGGTGGTAATCTGTCTAAGCAGGAGAAAGGGAATCTAGACTGTGTCCACTAGGCACTGAGAAGAGGATGAAGTGTTCAGAGACCACACGCCCTAATGAGTTCCTGGGGATGACTATGTGGTGCGGCCCGCAGTTGGCGGTGCTCAAGGTGCTCTAGAAGTCAGTCCTGAAAAGATTCTTGGATTTAAGCCTGGGGAAAAGGCAGCCGAGAAGCTCTCTTCAAGGTAGCTTGGATCAATGAGCATAGCACTTGGGATTTGTGTGATAAACTAAAGGAAAGTCTCCCCTCTGAGCTTGTAAGTAGGATTCTAGAAAGTTTTTCTCACTTCATCCAATTTTACAACTGAAAATGGATTTCACCCCAACCTGGAGAAGAGTTGAATCAAGGAGTTTAACAGTGTTTCAAGAAATAAACAGATACAGTATTTATTTTTTGCACTATGGCATAATTATTGAATGATTAAGTTTTAATTCTATTAACTTATAATAGCCTTCTGAATCAATCACATGATATTGCATAGTAAAATTGTGGACAGAGAAAAAAAGTAGAGGTCGGTAGAGTAAAATGTGATTTCTTTAGATCACCTTTCCCTTTGTCCTCTGCAGAAAATGAGATAGATGCTTCTGTCTCAGAGACAACCAGAGCAAATTGGGTCAGGGGTCACAGCAGAGGACACAAATGAGTATGTAGAAGGCTAAGGTATGAATTCTAATGAGATTATACAGAAGAGATTTAAAAGAGAATATTTGTTTTCTACTTTTATTGTAAAAGACAGAATATGGATCCATCAAGGTATGTTGTGTTTTAAAGGCCAATATTTACTTGAGAGATGTATAGATGAGTCTTAATATTATTAATACATTTTTAACCAGTATACCCGATTGCCTCTCCATGACAGATAATGATTTATTCTATATATTAATGCTTGGATTCTTAAAAAAGAAAACAATAAAAGTTTTAGGCTTTCACTGGACAATAAAATCATGCCATACCCTTAGATATCAAAAGTAGTCAAGTTGAGCTTTTTAGATCAGGCTTAATGCTTCCATTTTTCTTCTATTTTAGCACTTTGGAGAATGAATACTTGTCCATTAAAATATTCAGACTGATATCTAAATGTACAATTTAATTCATTGTGCTATTCCATTAGCCCACTTACTGAATTAGAGCCATGTAACATTTAGCTAATTAAGTAAAAAAAAAAATAATTTAAATGTTTGATGTGAATAAATGTAATTTAATTATAACACTCAAAAATCACTTTGATACTTCTACAACTCTACCAGATTTTTAGTTTTATAATATAAAAAATGCATTAATTACTATTTAAATCTGTATAAGCCTATATTGACCCATTAGTCAAACTCCCTCATTTTATAGTTGCAGAAATTGAAAAATAATAAATAATGAGGCTATTTTCAATCAACATTATGATTTTTCTTTGGTAAAATATCATATTTCATCTATTTTAATTAAGAAGAATATTGAATATTATTGGAAAGGTGTGAATCCTATATGCAAGTTAGGTATTATAAATTAGACAGATGTTTACTCAAACCTAGCGAAGGATCTAATACCATACATTATATTTGCATTTAATTTTTTTTATGGGGAAGATATTTCTGAACCACATTCAACAAACTCTTTCTGTAGTGATAGAAAGAGGGGTGGAGGAAAGGAGAGGAGACGGGACCAGAAAGTTGTGGACCCTCCACTCACACTCTGCAGAAACAGAAGACATAAATTTTTAGATAGACATGTTTTACAAACTGACAATTTCTTATAACCACAGTCAGTTTGAATTTTCAGTTTTTGAACCTCTTGTTTCACTGTTTCTCTAATGAATTTTCTTCTCTATATTTTCTTGTAGCTTTTAGTATCTGGGAGATTTCACATTGTTTAAATTTGAACAGAGCTTTATAACCAAATAATAGTTCTAAGTTGTTTTAAACTCTTTTTTAAGTTTCATAAACACCTATGTTCTCTCCTCTCTTAAATTTTTCTTATAATCTTTATCATTTGATATTAATAAGACACACTGTTTGCTATCCTCCAAAGGAAGGCATTCCCTTTCCTGTGTCAGTGTTTAGCTGTGCTCTGCCTTTTCCCTAGAATCTCTTTTCATTTCTCTAGTTAAGACAAAAGTCACTTCCATAATGATTTCCCCATTGCCTTCAAGTAAGAGTATCTGCTGTCCCACTAGGTATTTCTAATTTCTTTGTCTCAGCTTTAATATCACTCACAGGACCATGTCTGGCACAAAGATACATAAAATATATTGAGTATATAATATCAACATTTGATTGTTATCACAAATTGAGAAACTGTACGCTGTCACTGTGTATTATTTTTTGGTTGGGTCTTTTCTGTGCTGAGGCTACAATAAGAGCAAGCTAAATATAAATTAAGTACATCAAATATATATGTAATTAAAAGCAGAAGGTATTAAAAGAAAATTTATAAGGTTTTCCTACATGCATTGCTTACAAAACAAATGCAGCAAAGAATACAATGAATTGTTGCAGATGCTATATTATGTCAAAAATATCTCCTTCTTATGGCCCAAATGTTCTTCTTCCCAGCTTCCAGAAGTGTAATTGTTGATAGTTCACAGGAAACTTTCTCTTAGGAATGCCTGTCTGCCAAATAGAGCTGCCACACCTACGTTTACACACCATTGCTGTGTGCTGTGTGTCAATGACTGGGCAATACTGGAAATGTGAGGGAACAATACCCTAACCTCAATCCTGGACAACTCTTAGTGCTCATGCCAGCTCTATGGTACCAGTGGCACCAGCTGAGGCCTCTGTTGAGACCATATCCCAGTTTTACTGATATCTCTACCACCTTGTTTCCTTCACTTCCCTGCAGGCAATGGCCCCAAGAACATTCCTCAGTAAATTCCCTGAACTCAAATCATCATCTCAGAAGCTATCTCCTAGGAAACTAGACTTTACAAACCAAAGAACTTTATGAAGGAATGTGTCAGTTTTGAGAAATTTTTTTAAATGTTTTTATTTTTGAGAGACAGAGAGAGACAGTGCAAGCAGGGGAGGGTTAGATAGAGAGAGAGAGAGATACAGAATCTGAAGCAGGCTCCAGGTTCTGAGCTAGTGGTCAGCAAGAGCCCCATGCGGAGCTCAAACCCACGAACCATGAGATCATGACCTGAGCTGAAGCCAAACGATTAACTGATTGAGCCACCCAGGCACCCCAAATGTGTCAGTTTTGAAAACCTGCTAACCCAAAATGCCAATATCTCCTCAGAATGGTACTATTCAAGAAGAGTCTTTGAGATTGTACTTCCATTATCTTCTCCACAGTCCCTCTTATAGTATCCTGTAATTATCAAAGTTAGGGGGAAAGGTAGAACTTCCAGATGGATATTTGAGAAGAAAAGAAAAGAGTAGAAATGAAGAGGGGAGGGGAAGGGAGGGAAGGGGAGGGGAGGGGAGGGACAAAATGGAAAGAAAAAAAAAAAGAAAGATTTGTTCCTTCCCTATTGCAAAAACAGGCTCCATAACCAAGACATGAAGTTGTAAATGTGTAATATTACACTAATGCAATCATTTTAATTAAGAATGTGGTTAAGTAGAAATGGTTTTCAAAGTTAAGGAGCAGTGAAGGAAGCTCTACCAATTTTGTACCTAAACAGGCAAAGGGAATGGACTTTGAAAAACAAATGTGGCGATAAGAAACAGGCGTTAGTAGACAGTACTATGGGAAATCTTCACAGATTTTTAGTGCAAAAAATTTTTTGTGAAAACTTCTTCAGAAAAAGTTGTTTCATTCTCCTACATAATATCGTATTATTCTTGTCTGAGGAATTATGACTATCTCAGTACTTAGCATGACATAGTTCTAAAACTTACAGATAAAGAATAAATATTTACTGAGAACCCACAAGGCAAATCATATCAAGGTGCTGTTGTTAAGTTCCTTTGAAGTACAGGAACATGCATTGGCATTAAACCCGTAACCCTTAACTAAACGATAAAGACTCAAAGATAGAATATAAATTCAAATTAATGACTGACACTTAACAGAAGATTGTTTTTACTGTCTTAAACACAAGGCTTTACTCTTTTGTTTTATTTTATTTTATTTTACTTTTTTATGGGTTTAAGATAATAAGGCCAGAGATAAATCAGGAATTTAGGAAAGATTAACAAAAATTTTAGGCTCTGAAATATGTTTTCTCATTTCTTCAATTTTCTCCTACTAAAAAAGCAATTAGTAGTTGTGGACATAAACAGTAAAGAAAAGAGTCATGATTATTTTTGTGTTAATACAAGTCCTATTCTGATTCATGAGCAAAGTAGGAGATTTGACAACAGCTTATTTTAAAACAAATAAATGAAAAAACATAGCTAGCATCATCCTCTAGGGGGAAAAGCTGAGAGCTCAAGGGTCAGGAACGGTACAGGGATATCTACTGTCACTACTGTTATTTAACACAGTACTGGGAGTCCTAGCCTCAAAAATCAGACAACAAAAAGAAATAAAATGCATCCAAATTGGTAAGAAAGAAGTAAGGCTTTCAATATTTTGAGATGGCATGATAATTCTATATAGAAAGTCCAAAAGATTCCAAAAAAACACCTGTTAGAACTGATAAACAAATTTAGTAAAGTCACAGTATAAAAAAATTAACATGCAGAAATTTGTTGTATTTCTATACACCAATAATGAAGCAGAAGAAAAATAAATAAAGAAATCAATCCCATTTACAACTGCACCAAATGCCATAAGATAACCAAGAATAAACCTAACCAAAAAGGTGAAAGATCTATACTCTGAAAACTATAGAACACTGATGAAAGAAATGGAGGATGACACAAAGAAATGGAAAAACATCCCATGCTCTTGGATCAGAACAAATATTGTTAAAAAGTGTGTACTACCAAAACCAATCTGCACATTTAATGCAATAGCATTTTTCTTAGAGCTAGAATAAGCAATTCTAAAATTTGTATGGAAACACAAAATACTCCAAATAGCCAAAGCAACCTTGAAGAAGAAAAGCAAAACTAGAAGCATCACAATTCTGGACTTCAAGATATATTACAAAGCTGTAGTGATCAAAATAGTATGATACTAGCACAAAAATGGGCACATAGATCTATGGAAAAGAACAGAAAACCCAGAAATGAATCCACAACTGTATGGTCAATTAATCTTCAACAAAGCAGGAAATACTTTCAATTGGTAAAACTTTCTTAAAAAAACTGTTGTTGGAAAAACGGACAGCAACATACAAAAGAATGAAACTGGACAATTCTCTTATACCATACTCAAAACTAAATTTGAAATGGATTAAAAACATAAATATGAGACTTGAAACCATTAAAATCCTAGAGGAGAACATAGGCAGTAACCTCTTTGACATCATCCATAACAACTTCTTTCTAGATAGGTCCCCAGAGGCAAGGAAAGCAAAAGGAAAAATACACTATTGGGACTTTATAAAAATAAAAAGCTTCTGCACAGTGAAGGAAACAATCAACAAAATTAAAAGGCAACATATGGAATGGGAAAAGATCCAAAATATATAAAGAAATTATAAAACTCAACACAAAAAAAACAAATAATCCAATTAAAACATGAGCAGAAAACAAGAATAGACATTTTTCCCCAAAGAGACATATAAATGACTAACAGACACAAGAAAAGTTGCTCAACATCACTCGTCATCAGATAAATACACATCAAAACTACAATGAGGTATCACCTTACTCCGGTCAGAATGACTATAATCAACAACACAAGAAACAACAAGTGCTGCCGAGGATGTGGAGGAAGGGGAACCTTCCAGCAGTGTTGGTGGGAATGCAAACTGATGCAGCTAAAAAGTATAAAGGCTCCTCAAAAAGTTAAAAATAGGGGCGCCTGGGTGGTTCAGTCGGTTAAGTGGCCAACGATTTCACGGTTCGTGGGTTCGAGTCCTGCATCGGGCTCTGTGCTAGCATATCAAAGCCTAGAGGCCTCTTCAGATTCTGTGTCTCCCTCTCTCTCTACCCCTCCCCCGCTCATGCTCTGTGTCTCTCTGTCTCAATGATAAAAACTTTTTTTAAAAAAGTTAAAAATAGAGCTACCCTAAGACTCAGGAATAGCACTAATAGGTATTGACCCAAAGAATACAAAAATAAAAATTTAAAGGGATATATGTATCCTGGTATTTATAGCAGCATTATCCACTAATAGCCAAATTATAGAAACAGCCCAAGTGTCCATTAACTGATGAATAGATAAAGAGGAAGTGGTATAGATTAGATAGATAGATAGATAGATAGAATATTACTTAGCAATCAAAAATAATAAAATCTTGCCATTTGTTACAACATGGATGGAGGTAGAGAGTATTTTGCTAAGCAAAATAGGTCAGAGAAAGATAAACACCATATGATTTTGCTCATAATTCAAGAATTTAAGAAACAAAACAAATGAACAAAGGGGGAAAAGAGAGAGGGAGGAAAACTAAAATCAGACTCTTAGCTACAGGAAACAAACCGATGGTCATCAGAGAAATGTGGGTGGGGGGATGGGTACAATAGGTGATGCGGATTAAGGAGTGCACTCTCTATGACGACACCGGGTGTTGTATGGAAGCGTGAGTCACTGTAGTGCACACCTGAAACTAATATTACACTGTATGTTAGTTAACTGGAATTTAAATAAAAACTTAAAAATAAAACAAACATAGGAGAATGGTCTCAAAACTCCCTATTATCTGTGTGCTTTAGGAGGAAAATGTTTCTATTTTCTGTGAAAGCAACCCTGCTTCGTTTACCAATAGCTTCGCTCTCAATTGTTTGTACAAGAAAAAACAGAGACACAAAGCAAACAAGGAAAAGGCTATTTGTAATTTACACAATCCTTCTTCCCTACTTGCTGTTGACTTCTATATCTAATAAGGTGAATGCCTGGCAGAGGGACATCCCCAGATGGATAACATACTCGCATATATATATATACATATATACATACATATATATTTGTTATGACATGGATGGAGGTAGAGAGTATTATGATAAGCAAAATAAGCCAGAGAAAGATAAATACCATGTGATTTCCTCAGGTCAAAGATAAAATTAAACTACCTAATATTTTATTTATGGTACATGATAGTTAAAATTGCTAAATAACTCTATCAACTATTCCACAAATCTGTTTTTAATCCTGTATTCTAGCTTTATAAGAAGAAAGCTGTAAAGTTAAGGAAGATAAATGTTGCAGGTGTTTAATCAACAGTGCAGTCCCTTTTGTAATGCGTGCTTTGGCTTTTCTTCTCATCATATATCTTCATGAAAGGTAGTGTTAGTTGGAAACTTTCTGTTGATGGTCTCAGATCATTACTGAAGATGAAGGTATAACCTAAGTGTCTTCTCAGGACACTTCTCAGCTCTGGTAGGCACATCCCTTTCCACATCATCAGTTCTACCCAGTCTGAATTTCTTGACCTTTTGAGGCAAGATGCCAACACCATCTGTTTACTCAGGCAACTTGGAAATGAGAGTAAAATTTGTTTAAGGATGATTTTTTTCTATTAAAAGATGAGTTTTCAGTTGCTGATGATCATTACGGGTGCAAAGTATCCAACTGTATCTGTGTTCCGAACGCATGTGTTCAGATGTTGAGAAAATAGAAAATGAAATAGATGGCCTTTTAAAGCAATACAATTTACATTAATTAATTTGACATATGGTCTCAGGGTCCAGCTGAAGCAAGGGTTTCCCTGCAAAGTACAATTTCTCCCTAATGCCAAGGAAGGGAATGAGAAAAGTCTATCATTGAGTATCTTACCAATTAAAAAAAAAAAAGTGTTACTGTATCTCAGTAAGAAATATGCTTCATATGTTTTATAACTTTATAGCTTTTCAAAATATAATCCTCTACTTTCACTTAAAACAGGTATTTTGCCTTTAAAATAAGTCTACAGGGGTGCCTCGTGGCTTGGTTGGTTGTGTCAGACTGTTAATTTCAGCTCAGGTCAGGATCTCAGGGCCATGAGATTGAGTGTTCCACATTGGGCTGAGCATGAAGCCTGCTTAAGTCTCTCTCTCTCCTTCTCTCTCTGCCCCTGCACAACTCATGTGCTTGTTGTCGCTCTCTCTAAAAAAATAAAATTAAAAATAAAATAAATAAGTCTACAATACCAAAAAATCTACTTATTCATTAATATTAACATCTACATCAAGGATAGCTAACTCCTGAGGCAATTTCAAAGTGTGCACGTGTGCACTCGCACACACACTCACACACACTTGCCATTCAGTTTTTTTTTTTTACAACATTAAAGTTTTAAAACTATATTAAGTGCATTAATACAAAGACAAGATTAAATTAGAAATGCTAAGTAAAAGGCTCTAAAAACAATAGTGCCACTCCTGCATTACTCCCAAAATAAAAATGATAGTCAGATGGAAAATTACCAGTGTTGGTATTAGTGTCATATAGCAGCTGTCAAGCTACTGACCTGAACAGGTTCACTCTGAATATTTAAAATTCAGTACTCTAATAGGATAAATGAGAAGTCCTCAAAATATTAAACAAAATCATAATAATGAGATGATTAGATGTTACATGTTACTTTCCATAGTTTTGAAAATATCTTGAGTTGTTAAAAAAGGAGGAAACAAAGTCAAGCAGGCTGGTGCAGAAGCAGTTCATGCAATGATACAGTCTGATATGATCTAATTATTTTATAATCATATTTTCTGCTCCAATGATTATATACTAAACATAGTAGTACTAGTAGTCTACTACTTGTTTGTCTTTTAATTTTCTTCATTTATTTATCGAGCTTTAACAACTATAAAATGCTGTCAATGAAATTATCACCTGAAATATTGAACAAGTAGCCATATATACTAATAAAAAGTAAATTTTAGAAATCCCAATTATTCATCAACTCTGAGGTATTTTATTCTTAATTCAATTACATAGCAGTTATGCTAGAAATCAAGTATGTATTCCTATTGTAAGCTTCATGAATATATTTATACATCCACATCTGTGTCTATCCAAAGACATGATGTTAGGGTGCCATAGTTTCATTGATTCTTCTACTTCACTCTCTAAATACTTAGGTAAGCTAAAGTGAAGTCACTCAATATTTTCATATGAATTAAGCTGTGAAATGGAAGGATGGGGCAAAATATACTCTAATGTCCTTTTGAGTCAGAAATTGAATGATGTGAGATTATAGAACATGATATTAGATGCCTATTTATTTAAATTTGATGTTGGAATGAGAGAATTATTCTCATTCAGTCAACAGTGTCATAGTCAAGTTTACCTTGCATGTACTGTGTGCATCTTGCAGATGATTTGCTAGTATAGAATCCTTAGCTTCCCAAATAAATGTGATGTAGCATTTAAGATGCACCTCATTAGTCATCAGTCCCTTCTTAACTTTTTTTTTTATGGACTTATTTCGAAACTCCAAGTTTATTTCTATTTTTTTTCCTTAGCAAGCAAAGATAAAAATGATTATAAAAATCATTTTAAATCTGGCATTCCTCCAAACCTAAAGAGTAAAACAATATTTTTTTACCACTGGAAGAAAATCTTCCCATTCCAGCAAAATAAAAGTCTTCCACAGATTAAGGTTTTCTTGCCAGTATTTAAAAATTTAGCATTGGTAGAGGGAGGGGGATCTTTTGTTAGATTACACTTGAATTTAAAAAACAACAACAACAACAACAACGTAATTACTGTGAACCCAAGGAACACAGGCAGGTCTGACAATAGAGTGACAGTTCGAATTCCAAACTATGTCACACTTTCACACTTATGTTTGAGTCTAATTTAATTTTTCCTCTACCAGCAGGGTATCCTGAAACAGATGCTTTGAAGAACGTCATACAAATCTGCTCTGTTTATCTCACATTGCTTTGCTTTTCCTTTTTCTTTTTTTATTGATTCTCTCAACCTAGCAGGAGTCTTATGATTCCTGACTGGTTCAGTAACTCCATGACTCATCACATAAATTACTCTGTAAAACTGTGTGTGCAGTCAACCTATACCCTATCTAGATGTTTCACATATTAGGGCTGAAAAGTGAACACCACAGAAATAAATTTAGGAATCAAAACAAAAATTATAACTCTTTAAACAAAACTATATTTTAAGAAATAAGCTTAGGTAAGCTAAGATAATTAACAATATTTCCAGGCGCACTTCTTACCTGAAAAAATGGCAAGTTTAAGTCAAACATTGAAGTTCTTTGAGTCAGAAATTTGAATCAATGGGTTATTTCATTATTAGAGAAATATCCACATTTAAAAACAAATTCTAGTCTTTTTATTATTTATTTCTCTTTATGTTTACAAATACTTTAAAATGTGAGTATTTTAGAAGACAAGATAATTAGGTGGTATCACTCATGAATCATACTTCCTAAAGAAGAAGCCAAACAATAGGATTAACTCACATAAACATCTGGTCTTTACAGGGGCCAATGGGTAAAATATCTAAGTGTGCAGTTAATTTCTGAAACCTTAGGGGAAGTTTGTCTTCTTTAGCCTGCAATCCAGTGGAAAATTATGTTAAGACCGATTATCTATAAGAACATTTAATCCCACTACCAATAAAAGTCTTAAGGACTTAAAATGATAGAAATTCATACAAGTTCCAATTAGGTAGGTAGGTAGGTAGGTAGGTAGGTAGATAGATAGATAGATAGATAGGTAGATAGATAGATAGATAGATACATACATACATACATACATACATATATATATACATACATACACACACACATATGTATTTTAAAGCCCAAATCAGACCAGCATGAAATTTGAACCACTTGAGCCCCAGTCTTAATTTTCTGAGTTATTTATAATTCTTTCTTAAAACCTGATTTCAAGGGCAATCTAAACCAGAAACATACTGGCTGATAGCTTTGAGATATTTTATTTTTTACAGTTTAGCTTATTAAATAACTTTAAAATATTATAAAGCTTAAATATCTTTAAAGGAAAGAAACTTGTATACAGTTTCTGAATAAAAATCACAGGCAATATTGAGCAAATCCAGAGTATAGAGGAGTTTTGTGGTTATTGTTATGGTTTGTGTGGAGAAAAACAAAAGTTTTGTAGGCATTGAACTTCCTAATAACCTTTAATTCACCTATACTCTATCCTCATAGTATCAGAAAACAATATAAATGATATAAACAATACCTACACTCAATCTTGACAATATCAGATATTTCCTACCATGAGAATATTAGGGTGTCTTTAACAATGAGTAGAAAAGAACATTGTATAAAGGCACATTTTCATTATAGTGCAGTGGGTACACAAGTGTATTTCCCGTTGTGTATGTCTTACATGAAATATGTGGTCCATAAGTACCATTTCACTGACTTTTTATATGATATTTGAAATAAATAATAGAGAAAATGCTAAATGGCAAGTGTGTCATAATTGTATGATATTCTTAACATGCATAAAAATTAATAATGTTCAAGGTAATTTGTTTTCAATTCAGGTAATTAAATTCAGAAATCAATATAACTCTTATAAGAAATCATTGCTAATATGATGGTTTACAAGTCAATTTACTTGATTTTTAAAGAATGCATTGATAAGTTAATGGTGAATATGAGACAAATCTTTCTTTTAGAGGAATTATAGAGAATATATGTGTACATTCCTCTTACATGGGTGTACTTTAATTCCCTCCTTTCCTCTTCTCATCTTTGTGATGGGCTAAAGGGAGCACCCTACTCCCCCCAAAATAGTATAGAAAATGGAAAACAGTAACTTTACAGAAGACAGAGCTACCAGTCATTACCTTAGCCATACGATGAAACTTATCATCATGAGTGTTGTGTGGATGCCAGGATACATTGTGTGATGCAGATGTTGTGTGGTAATAGTACCTATATGCGGTATTTTATCCCAAAATACCTAACCATGAAAAAAAATTATAGATAAATTCTATTGTAGGCCTTTTACAGAATGTTTGCCTAGATGACATCAAGGCAGTCAAAGTAGTAGAAAAAAAGAAAAGACCAATAAATTGTCATATGCCAAATGAGACTGGGACATTGGTAACTAAACAGATATGTTCCCAGAATTAGATTCAGGAAAAGAAAGAGTAGAATAATAGAAAGTGGTTAAAATCCAAATAAACTCAGTAGTTAAGAGTAGTACAGTAATATCCATTTCTTAGTTTTCATAATTGTGTCATGATAATGTTAGTTTGTAATAAAAAAAAAGAATCTAGATCAAAGGTATACAGAAATTCTCTGCACTGTCTTTGCAAACTTTTCTAGAAATCTGAATATATCCCAAATAAAAAGTTTACTCACAAAAATAATGATAAATAAAACAATAATAGTATTTGGGGACATGATACTGCATAACACGTATACTCAATGGAATTTCTCTTAAGCACATATTGGTTAGCTTTATATTTAGAATAAGCCATTTTATTTAATCCCTGTCAAAATATACTCACTGAAGCCTACAACATGAAAAAACTTATAACTAAGATGTGTGTTTCTTCTTCCACCTGTGAAGTTTGAAAACTCAGTTTTGTTTTTCACCAAAGCTTTACTCTAATTTTAGGTTTTTTAATGTGCATAATCTAAATAATTTCGGTATATTTTCTGAGCTTGAAAAGCTATTATTCTTCAAACTGAGTTGAGTATTTTATAAAGACACAAACTACATGAATTGCCTAAATTCTGTTGTTAAATTAGTACTGATACTAGAACTTTATCCAGAGAGAAAAAAATCATAAAAACCTAGGTATATCTAATTACGTCACAGTTTCTTTAGGTTCCTGTTACCCTTCAAAGAAAATTAAAATAAAAGAGTATAGATCCCATATTATGCAGCAAATATAATAATTAAGTAGAGAATTCTTATCTGGGCTTAGTAAGGTCAAATCCTGCTTGCTATTTTCTAGCTTAAGTGATCTTAAAGTAGTCAGCAAACACTTTCTATGCCTCAGTGTCTTCACTATTAAAATGATATAACCTGGAGTTCTTGTGAAAATTAAACGTGTTAATATACGTAGAATACTTAAATTAGCACCAGAAAATAATGTTTCATATAATCTTTAGATATAGTTTATTCAAAAACATAAAGTGTACCCAAGAATGGACCCATTCTTGAAGAAAGATCCTTCATTTTGAACTAATTGGCCAAGTACAGTTCTGACTACAAAAACTAAAAGGGTGACTGGAGATAAGCAGCTATAGAAACCGTGACAATTTTAAGGAGTTCCAATGTGAAAAAAATATACCAGCCATGGATTTTTCTATTCCATTAACCTTGTAACTGTTAGAATTATCTTGAAATATAAAAATAGTATCAAAAATAAGGTTCAGGGTGCCTGGGTGGCTCAGTTGGTTAAGGGTCCTCTCCAGCTCAGTTCATGATCTCACAGTCCGTGGGTTTGAGCCCTGTGTCAGTCTCTGTGCGCAAGCCTGGAGCCTGCTTCAGATTCTGTATCTCCATCTCTCTCTGACTATCCCCAGCTCATGCTGTTTCTCTGTTTCACTAACAAATAAACATTAAAAATTAAAAGAAAAATAAGGTTTAACATTTTGAATTTACAAAACTGGTAAACCATAAAACTCTTCCCAATAGGCTCTAACTGAAACAGGCAGTCCAGTATTAGAGTTAGGTAAATATGTTAGATGATTTGAAGATCTAGAAAGTTTTTCTCTAGTCTGGGGCCATAGACGGGCGAGGTCCATAATCACACCTCTCAGACTCACTGCATACTGCTCTCATTTGGTCAGCAAAGTGTGAATCGAACTAAAGAAAATTCTTCCTATACTACTAGGAAGTATAGGAAGGGGAGGGGGATAGAATGATTCACATATCAATAAAACTACAGGTTTTATTGACATTGATCAGATTTTTCATCTTCACATAAGAAATCACCCTGCGTGTATAAAATCTACACTGCTTTTAAACCATGCCCTCATCAATTGGAAACTATTTTCAATAAAATGCATTCCTGAAAGTACCTTAAATCATTGAGCGGGCAACAAAAAGAATAATATTTTCTCAAAGAAAAATATGCTCTTACTTATCTCTCCTCAACATACTTCATGTAAATGTATGTTAAAGGGACTTGTATTAGGGTATTTTATAATTGTTCTTTGAATTCAAACAGCTGTTAACACATCTGACAAAGTTTATAGAATATGTACTTGGAGATTTGCACAAGCAAATGTCAAACAAAAACTAAGACACACACAGTTATTCATATATACACCTACAACAAACATGAGCTACATTTTAAATTGCAGCATTTTGCTCCAAGTTGAATAATATCGGAATATACACTGTGAGACATCTTCTGATGCTCGATGTATATACAAGCATTTTAGAAGACTGGAGAGGAGACACTTGAACAATATGTATTAGGTCAAATCCTAGAATTTAAAGTGGCAGAAGATGAGGACTGATAAAAAGGGCTAAAAATAGTAGGTAATTAATACATATAGGCCAGGAGAAAAAGGAGTTATATGATGTTATACGTACTTAATGTTAAACTTACTTAAATCTCCATTAGGAACAATTAAGTAAGTAGATAAAGGATGATGAAACTCAGGTTTCTCACTGCTAGAGTGTGAATTTATGAATAAACAAAAGGAGGAGGATAGAATGATTCACATATCAATAGATTTTAGCTGGAGACATTACTAAGAACTCATGTTTAGCTTAATATAGGTGGTTAACATACAAAAATATTTTTTGAAATTTTAATGTTTTATTTACTTTTGAGAGACAGAGAGACAGTACATGTGGGGGAGGGACAGAGACAGGGAGACACAGAATGTGAAGCAGGCTCCGGGCTCTGAGCTGTCAGTACAGAGACTGATGTGAGGTTCGAACTCCTGAACCAGGAGATCATGACTTGAGCCAAAGACAGAAGCTTACCAAACTGATCCACCCAGGTGCTCCCCAAAGTATTTATAAATATGCAAACACATAAGTTTGTATGCTCATATATATCTTGGATCTGCCTTGTAGGAGGGCCTAAGTGTCAATGAGCATACCTCATACCAGATCTTAGTTTTTAATATTGATTCTCTAATAAAACAAACCAAGGCTTTTAGAGAAAGACTACCTGTAGGACTTGGAGAAGAAGTATGCAGGATATATTAGAACATCTTTCTGTAACAGAGTGTAAGGAGTGCTAAAATAAATGAAATGCAAAATCCTGGAATAAAAACACAACAGGTAAAGCCTAAGGAAATATGCATAAACTGTAGACTTTAGTTAATAACAACATTGTCAGTATTGGTTAATTAATTATAACAAGTATACCATTTTAATATAAGACTAATAATTTGAGAAACTATATTAATGTATATGGGAACTTTCTACATGACAAATATCTTCGTAATTCACATATGTATCTAAATATGCTTCAAAAATAATGTCTATTATAAAACCAACAACAGATTTCCATTGGTACAGCACTTACCATATAAAGGAACTACCCTCCCTAAGGTAGGCCTTTAATTTCTTTGCTTCCAGGTTTAAGGTGAATACATTAGAAAACTTGATGGTAAAAGTCCCCCAATAATAAACACATACATAACAACAATAGTAATAGAAGGTTGAATTAAAATTATAAGCACTGATGATAAATCCAAATTCTTGTGAAAGGCTCTACCTTAAAAACTACATATATACATATATATACATGTATGTATGTATATATATATATGTTACCAGTACCATTACAGGTTGTCTAAAGTTTATATTTTGTATTTTGAACCCTGTAGCTGTATATTTGAGAAAAAGTTAATCACCCTAACATAAAATACACTGCAGTGATATATGTACAAAGGTGGCAAAAATAGTGAAAATGTGTTATATGAGCTGTAGGAACACCTCTCCATTACCTAACCATTTATTAACTTAAATTATGACATCACACTACATTAGGGTAATTAGTTCATGGGGAATAGCTATGTTCAGTTTGAATCTGAAAGAACTACTAGAACAAGACATGAAAGAGACAAGGGTAATTGGCTTCCAAAGGAGGTGAACAAATGTAATGCCATTATTCATGTTTTTTGTGTTATTGCAGAAGATTTAATTTCTCCTATCAAAAGTGCTTTCTTCATCCTATGGTTACCTAATATCTACTCTTTTTCTAGGGACTCTGTTCTTAAAATCTGAGTGGTCATAACATAAGTAGCATTTTTCAGCCTCCCTCTCTTTTCTAGAAGATAATGAAATTTTCCAAGCTATCTTTGTTGGCTGATCATAAAGAATAAAGATTGTTAGCCAATTACCAATTTGTCATATGAAAAATCCTGGTCAAAACAAAAACAAAGTCCATAGAGCCACAGAGTCATAGGGCCATAGAATACTAGTTTATAGAAAAAGAAAGAGAAAAAAAACCTCTATTTCTGTAATTTAAACTCTTTATTCCCTACATCCATTCTCTTCTTAATTTATTAGTCTTCCCAGTCATTTAACATTTTTAAACCTTTTTGGTTTAGTCCATTTTATTAATAGGATAAAATTAATTCCATAATTAGTATGAAAAGGAAAAAGGTAATTTACATAATAAAAACTATTTTAAATCAAATATTTACTGGAATCTACTATGACCTTTAACTTTTTAAAAATTTTGAGTATATATTCAATACAATGTTACATTCGCAAAGTTTGACCTATAGATAGAACAAACTGATGATTGCCAGAGGGGAGGAAGGTGAGGAGATGGGCAAATGAGTAAAGGGAGTGGGAGATACAGTTATGGAATAAATAAGTCATGGTAATAAAAGGAAAAGCATAAGGAATATAGTCTATTATACTGCAATAATGTTGTATAGTGACAGATGGTACTACATTGGTGATGAGCATGGCATAATGTATAAACTTGTCAAATTATTATGTTGTACACCTAGACACTTAACTTGAATGAACCTTCAAATCCCAGTGAAGAGTTTGTGAGCTGAAGTTTATCTGAGTAAGTCAGGATTGTAAATGACAGAAGTAGTCACTAAGAGTCTCTGTACAGTAGATATCCTCTGCCACTCTTACATGGAAGCTAAACATATTCACAACTTGACCAACTGAACAAATTAATCCTCTGGCAAGGAATCAAAGGATTTACTTTTTAAATTTTCCTTTCTTTTTTTTTTTTTTTTGTACTTTATTTATTTTTTAAAAGTTTGAGAGAGAGAGAGAAAAAGCACACTTGTGCGTGCAAGCAGGGGACTGGCAAAGAGAGAGGGAGAGAGAGAATCCCAAGTGAATCTCAGTCCCAAGAACCATGAGATCATGATCAGAGCTGAAACCAAGAGTCTGACGCCTAATCAACTGAGCCACCCAAGCGCCCCAAGAGAGTACTTTATAGCAGTTATGTTCTGAGGAATACCAGTCCTGAAAGGTGCCCAGGCTTATGTGGTCAAATAAGTTTGGGAATCACTGTTTTTTCTTAAAGATTGACAAGGCTTGTTTGTTAGAGGCTCTGAGCAGTCCTACAATAAAGACATTTGTTCAACCTTATCTGACACAGCATTTCTCAAAGTTATCCACCCATGGAATCCTTTTCCTGCTAACTCTTGTGATATGCCCTGTGACTTCTGGTGTGCTTTTACATTGACTCCCTTACCCTTGTTTTTTATCCACCTCCTACTTCCGCCCACCTCCCCGCCCTGCCTTTCTTTTCTTTTTTTTTTTCTTTTCTTTTTCCTTTTAATAACATTGGCTGAAGCTGTAAGGCCAGTATTTAAATCCCTGTGACCACAGAGGCAGACAAATAGTTATCATGATAGGTGACCTTTAGTAGAAGAAGAAAAAACAGCAGGAGACACCTATTTATTAGCAGTCTTTCATCTAGAATTTTTGAGCCATTGCTGGGTAGATCACTGTCCTCTGGACGTGCCTATATCACAATATAGGATGTAGCACCATAGTTACAATAAGGTCTCCATTTCATGTCTCCTTTCTTACTCCCCAACCCATCTTGATTAGATGTTTCTTGGTCAAGATCATAGCAACAGGAGTCTGTATCTGTCAGATTCTTCTCATCCTTCTCCATCATATCAGATATCTACATGAAACTGAGAACTTCCTTTGTATACCAAAGAGACTTGGAAACAATATGTATGAGATGATGATTTGATTAAGCTAAAGCAAGACAGTCTACAGATATTATATCAAAATTTGTAAGGACAGAGCAACACTATCTCAAATCAATTTAAAGTCTATCTATAATCATCATGTAAATTATTGATATTCTTTTGGTAATTTAATAAATTTTTTGAAAATAAATGTTGAAAGGATTTTTTAAATTTTTTCAGTATGGCTAACTGAAAAGAGTATCATCTTTTTAAATGAAATCAATGTAAAAGGAAGGATGAACATTAACTCATGTAATAAATGTGTATATCATTAAAATATGCTACACACAGAAAATCTGATCAACTTGAGAGTGACATGTAAAACCCAGCAAAAATAGAAAACACATTATTTTTCTTTGCATTTAGACCACTTACAAATTCAGTATGTTGTATCAAGACACAATTAAATAAATGTCAAAAGGTATATTTTAAACAATCAGAATATGTTTTTAGACTAGAGAGCAATTAGGCTTTATGTCAACATTAAAAAACAAGCAAGATGAGAAAAACTCTCAACTACATGGAAATAGAAAAATGCATTGAAGATAAGAATTAATAATAAAAACTGGAAAAATATGTACCCATATGATAATGGAATTTTTCATATAAATATTTCTGGGCACAACAAAAGCAAAAGCTGTGCCTAGAGAGAAATTTACATATTAATGTATGTGTTGGAAAGAAGAAAGAGAAAAATCAATGATCTAAGCTCCTAGCTAAATATGTTAGAAGGAACAACAAATCAATTCCTGAAAAAAAAAAAAGAAGAAAATAAGGGATATAGACAAGAGTAGAAGATAAAGACAAAACAAACATTAAAATATAATAAAGTAACCATGTAAACATGTTCTTTCTTTGAAAGTTCTACAAACTTTGATAGAACTCTAGCAAGGCGGATCAAGAAAAAAATATAAAACATACATCAATCTCA
Source organism: Helogale parvula (assembly GCA_004023845.1). Classification (NCBI taxonomy): domain Eukaryota; kingdom Metazoa; phylum Chordata; class Mammalia; order Carnivora; family Herpestidae; genus Helogale; species Helogale parvula. The sequence goes on along the minus strand of PJEM01007882.1, from coordinate 68,311 downwards.
ACAATGGAAGAAGTAGAGAACTGAAGGTCCTACAAACATAAATACAACAACTGCACATTACAAAAAATTTAAAAATATATTTTCTCCGAAGAATTGACAAAGTAGTTGGAAGAGGCAAATTCACTGAAAATCATAACAGAATAGCCCTGTACCAATTAAAGAAACTGAATCTAGTTTACAAACTCAGAAAGAATTATCTAGTCTCGATTGATTAGTTTTATCATTGCCTATAATATAAATAGTCCTTGAGAATTCAAATACGCATTCTGACAAAAAGGTCATAGTACAAAATATTCAAAGATTCAGGAAACCAAATGGTGAACAAATGAAAAGGAAGAAAACCAAAAGAACTGGTCAGTGAGATTATGGCATCATTTGAAAAATGATAAGGCAGAAAGAAAGCCTAGGCAATACCACATGTGTGGCTAGTTTGTTCTGGCTTTCTAGATAAGGGAATAGAGTGTGGGTAAGGAGGGCAATTAATTGCTTATGGGTAAAAGACTTCAACGACTCTTTGATATTACTCAATGTAAATTTACAAGATATAGATTCAAATCTCAGGGACTAAGACACAGTTGTCCAATCAGCCAGGGAGTTCATTAGTAATGTTTTTCAATTAATATATTCTTAGAAGCTAAGTCTGATCTCTTGATCTCTTTTTTTAAAATTGTTTTTAAGGTTTATTTATTTTTGAGAGAGAGAGAGAGAGCGCACAAAATTAAGGGAAAAACACAGAAAGGAAAGACACAGAATCCAAAGCAGACTCTAGGCTCTGAACTGTTAGCACAGAGCCCAGTGAGGGGGCTCAAACTCAGGAACCATGAGATCATGACCTTACCTCATGTCAGAACCTTAACCTACTGAGCCACTTAGGCACCCCATGATCTCCTGATCTCTTGAAAAATGTATTTGATATTTTTTGGTTCTTATTTAACGTATTTGAGAAATAATGATCTTAGATCGTTGAGATCTGGAGACTCTAGCATCTTTGCACTAAATTCTAATATTACTTCATCCATTACTAAAAAAAATAAAATTAACTGATATCTACTACATAAAACAATAGTAATTAACATTCCCAATGAATCAGAATGACCAATCAACATGATTTGTCAGTAACAGATGTGTCCTATGCCATCATTAAGTATCTGATGATTATACTTTATTACAGATATATTTTAAGATTTTATGAATATTTTACTTATGATTTATTAGCTATAATAACCTGTCAGTATGCATGTGGAATGTATATTACCCTTAAGACTTTATTCCATAAAAGGTAACTACAGTTGTTTGCTAAGCACTGTATGCAGAAAGCAGAAAGCTGAATCAAGGATATCAAATCAGTTATAAAGAGCCATATATATGATGAACAAAATAATTTAATTTTAAAAATAAACAGATTGTCTACTGTATGTGTATATTAGTATTATATATCATATATGTATATATGTACAAACATATATAAACATGTATACATTAACGTGTATATGTATGTGTGTGTATCTGTGTTCTATTACTAGTCTTCCTTATACTTTCAATTTTCTGATATTTTCTTATATATGCATGATTGTCAAATTCTTTCTTCCTGTTACTGATATGGATCTGAGTCCTTATTTTTATGTTTTGGATTCTCTCAAAATCTATTTGGTTAGTGGTTAAAAATTTGCTTTGAAGCAACAAGTCTTTACCAATAGTATTATTTTTCTTAATTTTTTTTAACATTTATTTATTTTTGTGAGACGAGATCATGAGCAGGAGAGGGGCAGAGAGAGGTGGACATACCGAATCAGAAGCAGACTCCAAGCTCTGAGCTGTCACCACAGAGCCCTACACAGGGCTTGAACCCATAAACTGCAAGATCATGACTTGAGCTGAAGCCAGAGGCTCAACCAACTAAGCCACTCAGGCGCCCCACCAATAGTATTCTTAAAGAAATATATGCCAATATACTCTGTAAGTAGAATCTGCTAATTATCTATCACTTTTGGAACTGCTGTTCTTTCTGGTTTCTTTGAACTCTGGGCTTCTAGGTCTTTTGTTCTATGCTCTTTGCACTTTCCCTGTCAATGATCTATTTCTTTACTCTGTGACAAGGGGAGATCTGTCAAGGAAAGGATGTGGTGCAGAGTATTCAAAAGGTTACATTTGCTCAAGGATTTCAATGTGCTGTTAGGGCTTAATAAACATTGGCTTATATAAACAATACAATAATTAGCTATCATTATTAGTCTCATTCTACCCATTAATAAATTAAGACAGAAACACGTGAGGCAGAGCCTGGCTGTGTACACAGCAGCCTTCCTCTGGAGTCCGCACTCCAGTGCTAAAAGTGCTATGCATCTTTAAAATAAGTTAATCAGAGAAAGACAAACACCATATGCTTTCATTCATATGTGGAATTTAAGTAACAAAACAAATGAACATGGTGGGTGGGGGGAGCAAACCAGGAAACCGACTCTTAAATAAAGAAAACAAACAGGGTTGCTGGACAGGAGATGGATGGGGGGGTGTTAAATGGGTGACAAACATTAATGAGGGCATCTCTGTTGAACACTGGGTGTTGTATGTAAGAGATGAACCACTAAGTTCTACACCTGAGACAAATATTACACAGTATTGTTGTACCCAAGATTTCTTTATCGTCCCCAAAAAACCAGAAACCGCCAGGGAGACCGAGTCACGCATGCAAAAGCAAAGGGCTTTATTATGGGTTTAGGCTCGCTGGGGCCTAAACTCGGGCTCACAGACTTTACCGGCGTGGTGCATCCATGCTGAGAGCCCCGAACAAAGGCAGGGTAGGGCTTTTATGAGTTTGGGAAGGGGGAGTTACAGGAATCCAATTATTATTGACAGGTTTATTCAATTACAATATTTAGAGTGTTAACCAATCACAGAGTAGACCCAGGACCCAGGACCCTCACATAGGGTGTAACTAGCCTTAAAGCAATAAGCCTGCCCTTAGGAATGTTAAGGGTATTACAAGGGTGGTCCCTCTTGCCTTGGGCAATCTGTGCCCTTCTATTGTCTCAAACCTGCATCCTTACAGTATGTAACTGGAATTTAAATTAAAACTTGAAAGGAAAAGTGCTATGCATCTTAAAGTAGCTTCCTGATTAGGCTTCTTAAACACACACAGACGTTTTGAAGTATCTTTGGTTTCATGGTCTCTGGGAATTTTTACACTGAAATTCCCTTCTGATTTTTTGGCATAAAATCAAACAAACAAACAAACAAAAAAAAGCCACAAAAATTCTCCTCTCTACCCCAGGTTTCACCACTTCATAAAGATTCTATCAGTTAACATATTTCTCTATTGTTGGGGGAGGGGGGAAACAATTTAAACAATTATCAGTAGGACCTGTTTAAATATCTGTGGTCCAAACTGATGAGGTTTTTGGGGTCTGGAGCCAAGAGCCAAGATTTCTTGAAGACGTCATTGGTGCAAAAAAGGTGATTTTATTAAAGAACGAGGACAGGACCCATGGGCAGAAAGAGCTGCCCGGGGACCAGGAGGATAGACTGGTTATATACTATGGAGCTGGGGGAGGTAAAGTTCAGGGGAGGTTTCCAGTGAGATTTTCATATGCTAAAGAAGATTCACCGGATACTGGAGGCCTAGCTATTATCAATGCAAGGTTGTTTTTCCCTCTAGCAAAGTACTAGCATTAAGACAGTTGGGAGTGCCTGGAGAAAGGTTTTACTCTGCCTGCCTCAAGTATTCTTCAATGGGCTGCAGGTTATAAAGAAATTTAGTTCTACCTGCCATTTCCTTCTGCCTTTATTTCCCACATTGCTATGAAAGGTTGATAATTGGGGCTCCAGGAAACAGAATCTATAGGTTTTTGGAGATTAGGCCATTGATAAGATTGCCTTTTTTGGTGATTTACTAAGATATTTGTAAACAGACGGAGACTCGGGTCCTGCGGGACTATGATCTCTGTCAGGTAACCCTTTGGTTTTCCTCTTTTTTTTTGTTCTTGGGCAGTCAGAAGTGCCTGAGGACTATCACATCTCTCCTCATCACAAATGATTATATACTCGTGGAAATTTATAAATTAAATAATTTCTTGATTAAAATTATTTTCAAAAGTTACTGTAGATAAATGGATAATTTGAGAATTCTTGTTAATTAGTTTCTTTACTAGCTTGTATTTATTTTCATTTTTAAATGTTTATTTATTTTTGAGAGAGAGAGTGTGTGAGCAGGGAAGAGACAGAGAGAGGGAGACAGAGAATCTGAAGCTGGCTCTATCTAGGCTCTGAGCTGTCAGCCCAGACCTATGGAGCTGGAACTGTAAGGACGCAGGTCTAAACCAAAACGACTCTAATCATTAGACAATAGAAGGGCACACATTGCCCAAGGCAGGAGGGACCACCCTTGTAACACCCAATCAGGAAAGGCCAGCTAACAACCTTAACTTTGCTAAGGGCAGGCCTAGAAGGCTAGTCACGCCCTACATGAGGGTCCTGGGCCTACTCTGTAATTGGTCAATACTCTAAATGTTGTGATTGGCTCCCACCAAAAGTAACAATGTATGGTTAAAGTTACTGCCAATATTGTTAGTGATAATGATTGGACCCCTGTACCTGTGTCACAATTTCCTGTAACTCCCCCTTCCCAAACCCATAAAGGCCCTACCCCCGCTTTGTTCGGGGCTCTCAGCATGGATCCAGTGCGCTGGTAAAGTCTGTGAGCCTGATTTTAGGTCCAGCCAGCCTAAATCCGTAATAAAGCCCTTTGCTTTTGCATGCATGACTCGGTCTCCCTGGCGGTTTCTGGGTTTTTGGGGACGATAATGAAAACTTTGGGCATAACAGAACCACAAACTGAGATCACGACCCAAGCCAAAATCGAACCCTTAACAGACTGAGCCACCCAGGTGCCCCCCCCTTTTTTATCCTTTTATAATGTGGAATAGCACATATTCTTAACAGAAGATGCACATACTGCTCATGCTGCCTTGAAGTATCATTTTCATGTGAAGTATCCTTAGCTAAAACTATAAAAGTAAATATATTTGACTCATGTTGTCCTATGTAAGCTGTACCCAGTATGTATTTTTTAACAGAAAGTGTAAGGACACAAGTCTAAACCAAACAGACTCCATGACAAGCTTTAAGTTCCCCCTGTGATCTAGAAGGCCTAGGTTTCAGTTCCCCAAAACGAACAGGCAGTTACACATCGCCTAGAACAAGAGAGACCACCTTGCAACACCCAATCAGGGAAGGCCAGCTACCACTCTCCACATTCCTAAGGGTGAAGCCTGCAGATGGAAACTTTAGATAGGACCCTGTTATCTAATGTTAAAATTAACCCGATAGTCGCCAAACAAGACCCTACACTCGCCCGTAATTGGTTGATTTTAAAGGTACTCTAAATGTTGTAATTGGATCCCGCCAAAAGCAACAAACACTCTGAACAATGTGTATGGTTAAAGTTGCTGCCAATACTGTTGTATAATTATGATTGAATCACTGTACCTATGTCACAATTTCTTGTAACTCCCCCTTCCCAAAACCCATAGAAACCCTACTCAGCCCTTGTTCGGGGCTCTCAGCACAGATCCACTGCGTTAGTGAAGTCTGTGAGCCCGAGCTTATAAGCCCATAATAAAGCCCTTTGCCTTTGCATGCGTGACTCGGTCTCCCTGGCAGTCTCTGGTCTTTGGGGGGTACTGCGATCTGGGTATAACAAAGGGATTTATTTGCTATTTTGCAAATAAGCAGATTTATATTTAAAATGAAACAAGCCAAGGATCATCCAACTGAGTCCCACCATAAATCATTTCTTTATAAAGCAAATATGATGGAAATTACAGTAAAATATATCTCAATACATGACTATAAAAGTTTATCAAGTAGCCTACATATTAAATTTCTCAAAACTAAGATTTCGTAAGTTTTCCTCTGAGAGTCTAATACATAGCCTGTATTCTCTGATCTGGATCACCCGGCAGAAGAACCAAGCGGCACTGGGAGATCTTCAAGGGAGGAGGTTTATTTTACACCGGTGGGCTCAGAGGAGATCATTCTCCAGAGGTCTAAGCCCAGACAGAGCATCAGCAGAGGGAGTAATTCATAGCCTGTTACTTCCTCATTCCTCATTAATGCATGAGACAAGCAGTGTGGGAAGAATTCTGAAGAGGGAGCCTTTGGTCAGGGACAGGTATTTCCTTATCAGTCCTGTCAGCAGTGTTCTCACAGATTTTTCCCTATCAAGCACACTTCATGAATGTTTATGTCATGCCCTACTTCAAAACCGCGATGCTTTACTTACCCATACATAAGAGTCGAGGCAAATATGTATACAGATACATATCAAAGTACATCCTTCTCCATACACTTCTAAAAAGTACAAGTTACATATTTTTGATCTCTTGTTCATGGGCAGGGGGGCAAGATTTACATGTTTATCACATTTTATTACTTTTTTTCACAGTAGCAATAGTCTATTGATATCTTTCACTTATTGAAAATAAATATATTTTGTTAGATTGATGATATATTTTATTTATTATTGTATACTAAGTGTATTTGTTATGTTATATATTTCATTTACAAATAATTTTTCTATTGCGGAAATCATTTTCTTTGGTCCACAAAATAAGTCTTTTAGTTTTTACAACTTGAGTTGAAAATTTTAAAATTTACATTTGTTTTAATTAATGACTTGAAATTGGATGAAAATAAAACCAAACTACTACCATAGGTGGGATAAATCAGATGATTAAATCATCAGTGAAGATCATAAAATAAACAAAAACTTGCCAAGGCATATGTATAGATACAGTCATATTATAGCTCTGATCAAGGATTTATATGAAGTTGGTTATGTACCTGCTATGCTTAATCTAGGAAAGAGAACTTGTTCATGTAGTATTTGTGTAGGAAGCTTTCAGAAAACAAATAAATTTAACTGCAGAAATAGTAATAGGCCTAAATATTAAATGAGCTTGTCACTTATAGTAGGGTTTGTCTATATCAGTGTGTGATAGTTGTGTTACCATGGTATCACAGAAACTATAAAATATAAATATTATTATTATTATTTTACAAATGAGAAATAGATGTTCTCTACACTGGGTGATTTCCCAAAGACAGAAACAATGAAACTCATGTTCTTTCAACCATGTTGCTTTTGCCTCTACCATTTTCCATACATTTCTTATAACTCCACCCTTCCATACATTTCTTATAACTCCCACACATTAAAATGTTGTAAGAGAGTAGGGTCCCAGATCACTTAATACAGCAATATTAATTAGCATATTCCATCATGTGTTAAGGAGAAGTTTGCACAAGTAATACACATTTTCCCAAGAAGTCAAAATTCCATTAGATCTCAAATCAGTTTGCAAAATTAGTTCATACAACTTTCCCTCAATATGGATCAAGGATTACACATAGTGGGTCTGAGATCACAACTTCTCTAGGTCTTCCATACCTATTTTCAGAACTGAAGAGACCATAGTTTATATCCTCCAGAGCCTTCACCCCTTCCTAGTTATAACATCATGGTCCATCGTTACCATCACCCACCTGAACACAACTTTAACTCAACTTTAACTCACTTGTCCCTTCTAGTGTCATAGTTCTCATTCAGCTAAGTCATAGTATGGTAAGAAAAACAAAACAAAACCTATTTCTCCCTCCTACCCCAGTACAGTTAAATATGACTGGAGAAAAACAAAGTACCATCCTAAATAAATAGAGTTTACATTTATAACCATGAAACTCAACAGAAACTTGAGTGTGGCTGATCAATTATTATACACTTTTCTAATTTCCTAACTATCCAGTCTCTTAAAAATGTTTTATATCTTGTCCTTTAAACATTGTCCCTACCACTTAACACTCAACAATATTCAGATTCTACCTCACTGAGAGAACTGAGCAATCAAAGATGATTCTTAAATGTCCCCTCAGATCTACCCACCTACCTCTCATATTATACCTTCCTGTTTCCATAAATAAAAAATTCTATAAATGAATACTTCCATAATGAAATATCCCCATATTCTAGGGAATCATTGAAGAAACTCATTCCTTTCTCTTACACATCAGTATTTTCACTCTCTATTGCCTATACCAATCAACGAAATATGCTATTATTTCTCACAGACTGCCCTGAAATATCCCTCTCATTCCAGTATATATATAAGAGGGAGGTGGGAGTGTCAGAGTCAGACAGAGAAAATGCAGGCATGAAGTAGTTGCCAGAGAGGAGAGAAGATGCTACATTATGTGTTTTGAAGATAGATGAATGGGTGATAAGACAAGGAATGCAAGTGGCCTCCAGAAACTGGTAAAGGCAAAGAAAGAGATTTCTTCTGAAAGACTCTAGAAGGAGCATCGGTGTTTGGAAACATTGATTTTAGTCCAATGAAACTAATTTCAGACTGCTGATCTCCAGAACTATATTGAAATAACTTCTTGTTGTTATGAGCCAGTGAGTTTGTGGTAATTTCTTACAGCAGCAATTGGAAATACATAACTCAATGATCAGTACTTACCAATCTTGTGAATAATAGGGAAGATAGTAGTGATGATGATGATGATGACGACGATGATGATGATGACAACAATGAAAATGAGAGACTGACTGATAGCAATACTGGACATATCTGAAACTTATCTCATCGATCATATACTTTCTTTGCCTGATTCTAGGATACCGCAGTCTACAACTTAATCACTGCACTTCATTTTCATTGTTAATTCTTCTATTTTACCATGGCTTTTTGAATTGGCAGAAAGTTTTAAATGTCAGATACAATTCTAAGTAAAATTACCCAAGGGGAAAATAATAGCTTAGGGACAAATATATCCTACCCAGATGCTAACTAATATTCCACAAATACATATTCCATAATAACATTTAAAATAACAGAATATAAAAAATATATAGTGTATTATTGTGTCATAGTCAGTGGGGTATTAATATTTAATTCAAAGACTAACACAATAATTAAGAAGAAAAATATTGACTTTTGATTTAAATATTTATTTTTTGTAATACTGAACCCAATTTACTCATTTGAAAAGTAAAACAAAAATTAGTCAATCTTCCAACTTCATATAGAAAAAATTGATTATTTTTGTCTGAGACAGTTTTGTTGGGAAATAATGGACTTTCGTTTTAATTATTATTAATAAAAAGCTAAGCAGTTGTTCTTTTGGTGACAGTGCTCAAATATAAAGTTAGTATGATCCAATTTTGAGAGATTCAGACAAATAGACTATGAAATTATTAATGAATAGTTTAAAGTGAAAAACCAGTTTGCATTTTAATATCAGTTCATAAATGGATAATAAGATTTTAACCAAGATACTTTACCCTGTCTCTTTGGACCTTCACAATATCTATTTTTTTATAAGAGAAAATGATGACGTCACAAAGGTGAGTATTTTTTTTAATCTCAGGAAACATTAATGAAATTAATAAAATTTAAATGTACTGCTTGATTTAATTTATTTAAAAAAACAATGATTTTTTAATTAATGCTGGTGAGTGAGAAAAGTCAATTTTAAAATTCTGTATTATTTTAAAGGTGCTTGGGTGGCTCAGTTAGTTGAATGCCTGACTTCGAATCAGATCATGATCTCACAGTTTGTGAATTCAAGCCCTGTGTTGGGCAATTTTGACAGCTCAGAGCCCAGACCCTACTTCAGATTCTGTATTTACTCTGCCCCTCCCCTGCTCACTCTCTGTCTCTTTCTCTCAAAAAAATAAACATATTTAAAAAATACTACATTATTCTAAAAAAATGAAGTAATAAGTGTATGATATTGGTGTAGGACAGACAAGTCCATCAGAACACAGAACCCAAAGATAACCTATGTATTAAGATAAGACCATTATGTAAAGACTAAAACTACGAAGTTATGGAGAAACAAGTGAATATCTTCATAACATAGAGATGATAAAGGACTTTATAACAAAAGTTCAAAACCAAAGACTGTAAGATAACTAAAATGGTGGATTTGATTACTTCAGAATCAGAAATAAAACATCTAATGAAGAAAACAGAAAAAAATAGCAGAAAGATGAGAAAATGAGAGAAGGTATTTGCAAAATTTACATTAGTTTCTAGAATAGATTAACAAATATAAACAAAACCATATAGAAAACTGTCACAGATGAGCAGAGAACAGGGTAAGGCAACTTAAAGAAGTCAAAACTCAAAGGTAACCATCCTAGAGTGAGAAGTTCAAACCCATTAGCAGTCAGAGGAATTCAAATCAAACTAACAAATACATTTCTTTACATCTATCAGACTATAATTATTAGGCAGCTGTTTACTATCAAGTATCCATAAAAGGTGAGGATATGAATTCCTGTGCATTGCTGATAGAAGTTTCGATTTGTACAACCTCTTTAGAGGGCTACCTAATTGTAAAGTCAAAATTCAGAACCCTATTCCTTCTAGGTCAGAAATTCTACCTTCAGGTATGATGCAAAGAAACCAATTACTCTGGCCAGGGCAGGGGGTGGGCTGTTTAGAGACAACCTGAGTTTTTAGCTTCTACTTCGTAGTTAAGTGTCATTGATGCCGATTTCCATGGAGTGCTATGCAGCTTTTAAATACAGCAGCATTTTGAAGAAAAGGCTAAGCTACAAACAATATAGATACCACTTGAAAACAATTATGAGTTCAAAATATATGAAAGAATAAGATAATGGGAGTTGTCACATCATACAACTTATGATCAATAATCAAATAATCAAAACTCAAAATTTATAACAAAAAGAAAGGTCCAAGTTATGTTTAGCATATTTTCTCAGTAAGGTTCTCAAGTCAATTTACTTCTCTCTACAAACATTTAGACTCCATTGTTACAGGAGGGTGAGAGAGACACTCTCCCTTGTCTCATGGGAGTCAGAGAATGAGACTCACGGACAGCAGAGAGTGAGCGAAGTGATAGAGTTTATTGAGCGATTGTACAAAGCTCTCAAGAGTGAGCCTGGTCCGGGGCACCTGGGTGGCTCAGTTGGTTAAGTCTGACTTCAGCTCAGGTCATGATCTCACAGTTTATGGGTGTTTGTGGGTTCGAGCCCCACATCAGGCTCTGTGCTGACAGCTCAGAGCCTGGAGACTGCTTTGGATTCTGTGTGTCCCTCTCTCTCTGACCCTCCTCCACTCATGTTCTGTTTCTCTCTGTTTCAAAAATAATAAATAAACATTTTTTTTAAAGTTAAAAAAAAGAGTGTACCTGGTCCTTACTGGGTAGCCACTGAGGATTTTTGTCTCTGACTTTTTATTAGGACCTTATCAGGAAGTTTGTGAGACTCCATGTTTGGCACCTAGCCCAGGCAGGTCTGGAATGCACTTTTCCTTTTTTCCCCCCGAACCCCACTGCTTCTTCAGTCTCCCACTTGCACCTGCGGCCTACCTTTTCAGGGTCCCTTAGGTCTCTGTGCCTAATGTTACCCCTTTCTTTACTTACCATAATCTAAAAAGAAAATTTTAATATTTATGTTATCAAATGATAACTTAACTATGGGTGTGAAATGGGTTTCCACTCTTTAAACTGGACTGAAATCTATTCCAGGAAGCACATAATAGTTTAATATTGCTGGCATTTTGTCAAGAAGAAAAAGAAAGTAATTTTGAAAACTATATGGCAACCAGCTTATGATTAAGCAATGCATGGTGTCAGAACCTGAATGTTGTCTAATGGCACAGGCCCATTCAGACAAGGAAAAAATACATAAGGCTCTAAACTGGAATCCCATTTCCCATGACAGCTCTGCAGGTTGCCTTATCTCCCCTTGGATTATATTGGTATTTACTTTAAAAGTTTCATCCTCTCTTTGAAAAAGCGTTCCTTCTCATCATGTGTACTCAATCTGTAACAGATTTCCAAGACCACTAAATCCAATTTCTGTGCAGTTTAAATTCATAAGCGGCTAACTAGGAGACATTGCACTACATTCGCATATCATTGTAAAACTAGTGGCCATGGTTATTTCATTACTAACATTTATGTTTAGTCTGGTGTCTCTTTTAAGAAAGATCAAGGAGCACACTAGAGGGGATAAAGAGAAGAAAGGTAACAAAAAGGAAATGTTTTGAATATGGAAAAATTGACAACGAAACTTTAAAGATATTAGGTTTATATGGACTAAAAAAGAGCATTGAAGTTAGTTTCTGATTGTTCTAAGAAGGTACTCAGTGAACAACAACAACAAAAAAATCCAAATTTCAGTGGGGAAAAGAAGACATTAGACATGCTCCATTAGACTAAAGAAAAACAAAAGCTCAAAGTTGTGAACAGTCATTAGAAGTGCTACCTAATCCATTCTTCTGCCCCTTGTCGCTAGAACATATGAACATTTAAGACCCAGACCCTGTTGCTCCAGGGATTTTAACTCTGTAATATTCTATATGTATCAATATAAAATAATCCATATAAAATGCCTGTCAGTTTCATTTTACTAGTTCATTTAATTTACCCAATTTAGGCCATCACAATAGACATATGATGTTAGATTAATCACACAGAAAGATTGAGAAAAATGATGGAGAATTCACGTTTTTTAGGAATTTGCTGTAATGATTTTTTTTCCTTTCCTGTTCAGGACTCATTGTGATTTTACTGCATATTTTAATATTATCTTTCAAAATATGGTTTCCATGCATAGTTACTCAGTCCACAAAGGAATACTCTGTGGCCACTCTCTTCAGTTTGCTAAGAATTCATTTTGCTGAAACTTGGTCTAAATATGCAATTGCCATCTAGGTAACATTTAGCTACTAGGTGTAATTCTCCAAGTGGAAATCAATCCTTGGGAACCTGGCAAATGCTGGCACATTGGACAAGGACAGCAAGCCCAGAGTTATTTTTCCCCATAATATTTCAGTGTCCCTTTTGTGAATAGAAAGATAGTCATGTTTTTGTGGTTTAATGTTTACTAGCATCCTCCCACTAACTCCAGGACACTGAGAGAAAAACACTGCAGGCCAAATTAGGAGTCTTCATGTTGGCCTTTCATGTTGGCAATAAAATGAAATAAAAGTAATTCAGCTTTTGGTCCCTTACCTCATCTTCTATCCCCTCTGTTTGTGCCTATAGCCTTCTGAGCTATCAAAATCTGGCCTGAAGAAAAATGATCAGGTGTCACTCATTTATATTCCGCCTTGAACATGTTCATGTGTTTCATCTCCAAAGAATATTGGGGCTTTGTTGTTTTTGTTTTGATTTGTTTTGAAGTTTATTTATTTACTTAGAGAGAGTGCATGTGAGCTGGGAAGGGGCAGGGAGAGAGAGTGAGAGGGAGAAAAAAGAAAGAGAGAGAGAGAGAGAGAGAGAGAATCCCAAGTAGCCCAGGCACCCCAAAGAATACTGCTGCTTTAACTCTTATTTCCAATTATGAAATGAAATAATTTTCCCTAAAAAAATTGTATCAAACAATAATATGTTCTAAAAATTAAGATCATAGAGTTTATTGTATGGCTTATTTATAAGAAGACATTAAGAAAACTATAGCTGAAACCATTAGAATACTATCATCATTTTCAGCTTGAAACAGATTCAAATAGATTTCACTTCATGTAATTCTTATCTCCTGTCTCTTGCTAAGGAACTCATCATTTTTTTTAAAAAATAACTTTTTCTTTATAGTACAATTAACTTATATCGATCTCTATTTCATGTGGAAACATCTTGAATGGTCAGGTATATCTGCTGAGGAATAAGGGACTTGTTTTTACATTTTTAGTACTAGAAATGGTACTAACTCCATAGTAGAAACCTGATAATGACTTAAGTACCACCTGACATGCTCCAACAGTTAACAACTTTCTGATATCTCTTCAATGAGATCCTATAAAAAATAATAAATGTTTAACAAAATATACTGTAGTTTAATATTTGTATAATTCCAGCAAATAATTGTGAAATCACCCTGTGGCTATGTCTACAAAAGGACTATGTACTAGAAAAATTTAAGAGTCAAAAAATTCTGAATATTTTCCTATAGGAAAACAAGACAAAAGAATTCTGTGGCATTTAGAAATATGTTAAATCAATGAAAAGTTTAATCAAGATTACAGAAAGGTAAAACAGCATAGTCATACCATGTCTCCAAGCAATTCTACACTCAACACGACTTAAAGAGGAAGGGTTTAAAAGGACTACATTAAGTCATTTGGAAAATTCAGTCTGTTAATCCAGGTACAGAACTTATAAAACACCCTCAGGTTTGTACATTTGAATACAATTATCTGTGAATATACATAAGAATACATGTATATGTGTACATGCTCATATATGGTCTGTAGATACCCACATGCATCTACATGAAGACACATATTCAGATATATAGACATCCATGTAAATACAGTCTATGATTATATATGTATATGCATGCACATATGAGAGTGTGTGTGTGTGTGTGTGTGTGTGTATGTCTGGGTGTGTCCAGCCAGGAAACTTACATGTGGATAGGAAAACTACCAGATTGTGTGCAGGGAGAAAAACTAAAATGAGAAAACGTGGGTGGCACTCTACTTTTTCTCTTTTGATAAATCTGTGACGTCCCAGACAGTGAGTCACCAATCGATCATGCCAGGCTTGGTTTCATGCTTTGTTAAGAAAGCCTATTTAGGATCTGTCCTCAGTCCTGGCATAGAACACATACTCCAGTACAGAAGTTGGCAAACTGCAGGTCAAATTAATCCTATGGTCACTTTTTGTTGGTATGTTTTGCTATGTTTTTTAAAAGATTTTTTTAAAAAGACCTGTATCTGTTTGATGTATTATCTGTGTCTGTTTTTACACCTAGATGGCAAAGTTGAGTAGTTGTTTTACAGATCATATGGCCACGAAACCCTAAAATATTTACTACCTAGCCCTTTACACAAAAGCTTTGTCAACACTGCTTTAGAGAAATCTCCACTATTAAAGTACAGACTTTCTGTTTTCTCAAATGAATATTGGATATCTCAAAGAGATCCCTCTATTCTGCACAGGTTGAAAGTCCAGAATTTCAAGCACTGTGCAACCTCTAGCATATTGATTTTATACTCATCCCTGTAACAACTGTTATATTTTTAAGCCTCATAGTACCTCACTATACACAGCCTAGATTTAGCCAAAAATTTAAGAGGGGCATCATGTAGACTTTAGGCACCTCTTTCTGTGCAACTCTCTCTTTTCCAGTATAATCATCCACAAATTGCAACAAATCCAGCACCCTCAAATTTCTATTTCTTTTTTGAAATGTTTATTTATTGTTTTGAGAGACAGAGACAGAGAGAGAGAGAGAGAGAGAGAGAGAGAGAGAGAGAGAGAGAGAGAGAACACACCAAGCAGGTTCTGTGCCACCAACACATAGCCTGATGCTGGGCTAAATTCCATGAACCCAAGATATGACCTGAGCAGAAATCAAGTCAGATGCTCAACCACTGAGTCTCCCAGGTGCCCCTTAAATTTCTTTTCTACCTGCTCAGCTCAGCAAGACAATCATCCTCCACTTGGCCTCCACATCCTCGTTCTATGGTCAGAAAATGCTGTAGGATGAGAGACCAGGCTCACGTGTTTCCCTTCTCTCTCAAGATTTTAAGACCTGTTGTACCTATTGTACATTGCCCGGAAACTGTCATATTTTATACTTGGCCCAGTTTTATAGTTGCTTCCAATGAGAGGGTAAGCCTAACACAGTTGCCCCATTGTATCTGGAAGTGTAGTCAGTAATAGTAATTTAATAATGATTTATGAAGTAAAAGTATGACAAATTTATCTTAACAGTAAATTAGCAAGATTTGGGATATGTTGTAGAAAAATTGTGTGGCTAGCTAGCTACCATGTTTGAACTTGCCAGACAACCTGTCAACAAAGAAAGAGTCAAATTCTGAATATAGTGTGTAACACTGTGGAATTTAAAAGCAAAAGTCATTAAAAAGATAAAGCTATAAATAAATAAAGATAAAGATATAAATAAACATAACAAAAAATCACTTTAGTTTAATTATATCCAAATTTGCTCAGGTACTGTTTTAAACTAAATATACAAGAGAGCACAGTAGCTGAGTCATACATCTTCTAAAATCTATGTCTTGATTATCATATATAGGAAGTATGCATGCATGAGTCATAAATTAATTCCAGATGTTCAACTGCATATTTAATAAGATATGTTTATATGAATGACTACTTTAAATATGATAAATGTCAACTCTAACACTAATAATTACATAGAGAAAGGAAGGATGTTAATTTGCTGGAGATTTGATAACAGAAAATTAAAGCTAATGAATACAGTTGCACAAACTAATTCTAAATTGAAGTGACAGAATAGTTTGTGTCTTTACTAGGAAACCCAATCTTTCAACAATTGAGAAGACTCATTCTACATTTTGAGATTTCTATGCTTACCCAACATTATCTATGCATCTTAATTAAACACATTATATCCATAATTATCCTACTGAATTAGCCTTGATAATGAACATTATAATCTTTGATGTGTCAAAGTAGAAACCATTAATAATATTTATATTTTAAGGTTCAGTCAAGAGTCTTTCAAGCACCCAGAATTACTGACCAGTTTCCAGACCATACAATAACTCATCTGAATGTTTAAGAATCTGCACACAATTATTTCTGAACATGAATTATTAAATTCAAAAAGCCTAGTACAGATAACTAATATTACCTAACCAATTCTGGTAAGCGTTGAGGAAGGGGTTTTCTTTCCCATCTTTGGTTAAGGAACAGGGGAATGAAACTCTAGACTGGAAGTCAGTTATGATGTTGGTAAAGAAGCTATGTGAAGTATCATATCAAGGAATGTAAAGTATTATATTATATACTTTGGATTTAAGTGTTTATATTTTAGACTTTTGCATTAATATTTACTTCCACCTCTCTGTTATCTTCCAACATAGAAGTCATATAATTTTTCCAGCTTTATTGAGAAATAATTGTCATATATCACTCTATGAGTTTAAAGAGTACAGTATGATGGTTTAAATTACATATACTGTGAAATGATTGCCACAATAGGTCAGATAGTAGCCATCTTTTCATATATATAAAAGAAAAAAAAATAGAAAACAAACAAACAAAAAAAACATTTTCTCCTTATGATGAGAACTCTTAGGATATATTCTCCCAACATTTCTTCCATACAGCAATACTAGCCATAGTCATGTTGTACATTTTATCTCTGGTGCTTATTTATCTTATAATGTGACTTTGTACATTTTGACCATGTTCTTCCAATCAACCTCCTCCCGCCCCCCCCCCCCCCCCCCCCCCCGCCTCACCCTCTGCTATCTGCATCTGGTTACCACAACTCTGATCTCTTTTTCAGAGTTTTTGTTTTGTTCTTGTTCTGTTTTGTGGGTTTTTTTTCCCCACATGTAAGTGAGATCATACAATATTTGTATTTCCCTGTCAGACTTATGTCACTCAGCATAATGCCTTCAAGGTCCATTCATGCTGTTGCAAATGGTAGAATTTGTTTTTTATGGTTGAATAATATTCCATTGTACACATATAGCACAAATTATTTATCCATTCATTCACTGAAGGACACGAGTTATTTCCATGTCTTGCCTATTGTAAATAATGTTGCTATGAACATGGGGGTGCAGGTATATTTTCTCATTAATTATTTTGTATTCTTTGGACATATTAACAGAACTAAAATTCTGGATAATATAGCGGCTCTGGTTTTAATTTATTGAGGCTTTTCCATAGTGTTTTCCATATTAGTTAAACCAATTTATAATCTCACCATTAGTGCACAAAGATTCCCTTTCTCCACATCCATACCAGCACTATTATCTCTTGTTTTTTGGATTGAGGACATTAAAACAGGTGCGAGGTGATATTCATTGTGGTTTTACTTTGCATTTCTTTAATGTCTAGATATGTGCTGTCATACGCCTATTAGCCTTTTGCATATCTTCTTTAGAAAAATGTCTATTCAGGTCCTTTGTCCATTTTTAAATCATTTTTAATTGTGTAACTTTTATTATTTTTTTTTGCAACTGAGTTGTAGGAGTTCTATATATTTTTTGGATATTAAGCCCTTTTTAGATGTATAGTTTGCAATTTTTCTTCTCATTCAATAGTTTCTCTTCTCTCTTTGTTGATGGTTTCTTTTGCTCTGAAGAAACATTGTAGTTTGATGTAGCACCATTTTTTTTTTTTTTTAGTACACTGGCTTGTGGTGTCACATCAAAAGAGTCATTATCAAGGCCCAGGAAGCATGATGTCAGGCCTTATATTAAGTTTTTAATATATTTTGAGTAAATTTTTATGAGTGATGAAAGATATGGGCTCAGTTTGTTTTACATGTGAATATCCAATTAGCACAATTTACTGAAAAAAATTTTCTTCTCCATTGAGTATTCTTGACTTCCTTGTCAAATATTAGTTGACTGTAGATGCATGCTTATATTTATGGGCTTTGATACTGTTCCACTGGTCCATGTGTCTGTTTTTATGCTAGTACCACACTGGTTTTATGATTTTAGCTTTAGAATACAATTTGCTATCACGAAGTATAATGCCTCCTGCTTTGTTTTTCTTCTTAAGATTTCTTTGGCTAATCAAAGATCTTTTCATTAGTCAAAAATTACAAATTTTAGGATCCCCCCCCCCCTTCTGTTAAAAATGCCATTGGAAGCTTGAGAGGGACTAAACTGAATCTATACGTGGTGTTGGCAGTACTGACGTGTCAACAGTAATAATTCTTCCAAATCATCATGAGCATGCAGCACCTTTCCATTTATTTGTCTTCTTCAATTTCTTTCATCAATATCTTGTTTTTAGTATAGAGATCTTTCACCTCGTTAGTTAAATACATTCCTATTTTATTATTTGTGAAGCTACTGTAAATTGAATTGATTACTTTTTCAGAAAATTGGTTTTTGGTGTATAAAAGTACTACTGCTTTCTGTATGTTAATTTTGTATCCTGTAACTTTATTGTATTAATTGACTAGAACTACTTAATATTGGGTTGAGTATTTAGGGTTTCTATATATAAAATCATGTCATATGCAAATAAAGTTTTACTTCCTTTCTAATTTTACTACCTTTTCTTTCTTTCTCTTCCTAGATTGTTCTATCTAGAACTTCTATGTTGAACAGGTGTGGTGAGAGTTGACACACTTGTCTTTTTCCTGATGTTAGAGGAAAAACTTTCAACCTTTCAACATAGAATATGATGTTCGCTGTGGGCTTGACATATATGGTCTTTATTATGCTCAGATATGGTCTTTTTATCCCTAATGTGTTAAGTATTTTTATGATGAATTAATGTTGAACTTCATAAAATGCTTTTTTTTTTGTTTCTATTGAGATGATCATATGATTCTTTCTTCCCTTATATTATTGTGATATATCATGCTAATTTGAATAGTTATTTGTTCTTATGGTGGAAAGCAGAGTCAAAAACAACCTATGTCACCATCTTTGTGACATCATTCAGTCATAAAAATCTTTTTTTTTATTTTTTGTTTTTTATTTATTTTTGAGAGATAGAGACAGCACAAGCAGTGGAGGGTTAGAGAGAGAGGAAGGTACTGAATCTGAAGCAGGCTCCAGGCTCTGAGCTAGCTGTCAGGGCAGAGCCCGACACCGGGCTCAAACCCACAAACCTTGAGATCATGACCTGAGCCGAAGTTGGATGCTCAGCTGACTGAGCCACCCAGGAACCCCTCAGTCATAAAAATCTTAACTGTATTTTGTGTAGACACACAAAGTAGGATCCTCCTATTAGTTTTAAGTAATTTGAAAGTAATTCATCATACTGCTTACGGACAAGCCAGTCTACGCATGAGCCGAGTACTTATTTACTGGCCTTCTGCACAAATTACATAAGGAAAATAGTTTCAAAAGCTTAATAGATAACACTAAACTGCAAAAAGGCCTGACCAAGTTTGGTAATCTTGACTAGTTTACATTTATATTTATATCTGTATTTATATTTATATGTATACATACACAAACATCCCCCACACACAAGCAAAAACAATGAGTCAAAGACTTAAAAATAACATCTCTGACTTTGAAATCTCTCAATCATGGAATATAAATATGTTCTATCAAAGCAAAAAATATGTATGAATTAAATTGAAATATGTTGTTAGAAGAGATTTTTTTAAATGTTTCTTTATCCCCTTATCTATTGAATCATAAAATCTTTTGTCTTTAGTCATTTATGGCATTAATAAGGTAACCAAAGATGGTTATGATGAACAAAAGTATAATTAGTCAGACAAGTATTTTCTGTTGCTAGGCACTGACTCACTAAAAATTTTCAGTTGCAAATATACAATTGATTATTATTTTAGGACTGATATGAGTAAAATCTATAGTGGTCTGTGTTATTAAAAAGCAAAAATTAGTTATGTTTCAATTATTTAATATATACAAACTATATTCAAACCTGAATTTATAAAAAGCACTTAAGGGAAATAAAACATTCAAACTCCTGGAGATTGTTTCTTTCTTTTTATTTTTTTATACAACATTTATTTATTTTTGAGAGAGAGAGCAAGTGACCAGGGAAAGAGCATAGAGAAAGGAGACAGAATTCCCAAGCAGGCTCTGTGCTGTCATTGCAGACCCCAACATGGGGCCTGAACCCTGAGATCATGACCTGAGATGAAATCAAGTGTCTGATGCTTAACCATAACTGACTGAGCCATCCTGTTGTCCCATAAAATTTGTTTCTAATTAAAAATATAATTGCAAGGGTGCCTAAATAGCTCTGTCAGTTACGTGGCCAACTCACAATTTTGTCTCAGGTCATAATCTCACAGGCTCATGAGCTCAAGCCCCATGTCAGGCTCTGTATTGATAGTGTGGAGCCTGCTTGGGATTCTCTCCCTTCCTCTCCTGCTCATTCTGCTCATCTCTCTCTCCTCCCTCTCTCTCAAAATAAACATTAAAAAATAAAATTATAATTGTTACAGAACTTTGCTGAAGAATACAATAGGATACTTGACTACCTACCTTTTTTTTAAATGTTTATTTATTTTTGAGACAGAGACAGAGCATGAGCTAGGGAAGGGCAGAGAGAGAGAGAGGGAGACACAGAATCCGAAGCAGGCTCCAGGCTCCCAGCTATCAGCACAGAGCTTAATGCAGGGCTCCAACTCACATACCATGAGACCATGACTTGAGCTGAAGTTAGACACTTAACTGACTGAACCACCAAGGTGCCCCCTTGACTACCTACATATTATGTTGTTTTAGAACTAAATGTTTTAAATTATTTAAGGATACTCTACTTGCAGTAAAAAAGTACTTATAGAGTATTTATAGTACTCTACATAGTATGTATATATACTTACTTTTAAGTATTTTAAATACATAATGGTTTTCAAATATGGAAAATAGTTTAAATGAAAAGATCTGGCAAAAAATTCTTTCAAAGTTAAATAAATCTACTATAAAACACTTTAAAAACTAAAAGGCCCATTTTCAGTGAGGTACCAGAATCTTACGAACTGGCAAGCACCTAGGAAGTAGAAGGTAGGGTGTGGGTGGGCTGTTCAATCTTGAATTCTCTTGGCACTAGTTCCTGCATGTGTATAGTTGATAAAAAAGTATGACTTTGCCAATAATGAGCTTCAAGAGTGATACACACTGCCAGTAGCAACCTCTTCATGACATCTGATAATTTGATTTTGTCCCTGGGTTCTTGAGAAAGCTACAGAGGTTAGAGTGCTAGAGTTGCAGACAGGGTGACCCATTTCTCATGTTGCAAACAAGATTTCAGCGAGCTGACAGTTTGGAAAGAATACTATACCAGAGATTTAACAACAACAAAACAAAGCAAAGCAAAACCCTCAATATTTTCTAGAAAGCAACCCCAAAATAGTTTATTACATACAAAAAGTAGACGTATATGATATTATTCAACTGATCAAGTGCTTAGCAAATTAAAGTGACAACTTTTTTATTAGAAAAACTATAATTTCCTACTCAAAATAAGATGGATGAATATAGTGACTAGAAAATCATTTTTTCTATGCACCTGCACCTAGTAATTACTGCCATGCTTTGCACTTTTTTCTTTGTTCAGAAAATGTATACTTTGTATTGCATCCCACCTGCATTCAACACAGAATAAGTCTCTATAGTAATTATGTAGCTGTATTTAAAAGACAAATAAGGCATGTAATTATAACTTCAAAAATAATTTACAGTAACAGTTGAATATGGGTTTGAATTTTAACAATGTGTCATAGAGATATGGAAGACAAAAAAATTAACTTGTAGAAGAATGCAGGTGTCTCTGGAGAGGGGGAAGAAAGTCTTATAAAACAATGCACTCTCGCTGAGGCAATTAATGGTTTATGCTAGAACAACTGAGTATGAGAGATTCCAATAGTCAATGCCATGGATGTTCTCTGTAGAAAAATCACTAATAAAACTTATATTTCATCTATGATTTAATGAATAAAAATGCAAATAAAATATTAGAGAGAGTTGAAAAGGACTTGCAGATGATATAGTGATTTCTTTTATTTTAACCAATGAAGAAAACTATAGCAAGAAAAGTCAAAGAACTTAACCAAGTTTACCACTAATTGCTCATACTGCTTACTGAATAAATGCTAAATTCCAATTTTCTGGTTCTCAACTGAAAATATTCTCCAATTATAAAGTCTATACAAAACAGAAGTCAATATTAATGTATTTTTAATAAAGTATATTTGGCATATAACATTATGTACGTTGCAAGTGTAAAACATAAAAATCCAATACTTGCATGTATTGCAAAATGAGCACGACAGTAGGTCTAACATCCATCACCACCATAAGTAGCTACACAGTTCTTGTGATGAGGACTTAGGATCTATGTTCTTAATAAATGCATTTTTATTTATTTATTAATTTTTAATTTTAAATATTTATTTATTTATTTTTGAGAGAGAGAAAGAGAGAGAGACAGAGAGAGAGAGACAGAGAGAGAGAGAGAGAGAGAGAGAACGAGCGCACGATCTGGGGAGGGGCAGAGAGATGGGGAGAGAGAAATTCCAAGCAGTCTCTCCACTATCAATGCAGAACCTGACACAGGCTAGAACTCACAAACAGTGAGATCATGACTGGAGCTGAAACCAAGAGTTGGGGGCTTAACTGACTGAACCACCCAGGAACCCCACTTAAATACTAATTATAAGTGGAGAGACAAATTGAGATTCCTCCACCATAGCAAGCATTAACGATCCAGGATAAATAATCTAGAAATCAGAAAAAGGTAGTCAAGTTTGGAACTCTCATAGAATGATACTTGGTTATGAATAGCTGAGGCTTTGTTGAAAACTTGCCTAAATATCCCAAATACTTTATTCATGTCTTGATAATATATAGAATCAGATGATTTCTGAGATTCCTTACAGCATTAACATCTTAAGAAATCTATTGTTATTTTAGTTAATGTTACTTGTCATCTATTAAATTGTGGTATTCCTTTTATTTTTAGATTTTCAAAAAGGATGACCATTTTGAAGAGTAGAACTCCACCCAACATTTAAAGCCTCACCAATGTCAACTTATCTGGTTCTGTTAGACAGAAGCAGTTGCATCCATCAGTACTATCCTGGCGTCTGCCTTCACACTTCTCCAGGGGCACTTATTTCATCCTGTATCATGGTTATTTGTTTTCATGTCTCTCCCCTATGAGTTTTTAAACTCCTTGAGAGCAGAATCTGTATTTTACTCATTTATATATAGCTCCAGCACCACCATGGTGTCATGCGCATAGGAGACATACCTTGTCAAATTAATGAATGAATCACCATTTAAGGGTCTGTGCATCAAAACAAAGAACACAAAGATAAATCAACCTGTCATATATGCAATTCTAGGACAGTATTATCCTTTCCTATAACACTTCAGTTATATGTTGTGAATCATGATATAGGCTGTCCATCCTTTTGTGAACATTATTTCATGGTTCATTTATTTATTAAGCCCTAATTGTTTATAAGAATGAAATTAAACATAACTATTAAAGTAGCAAAAAAATATAACTATAGTTTGTGATTCTGTCAATAGAGTTTAGATACACTAAATAGATCAATGTATTATATTCTTAACTTTTCATTCCAGTGTAAGAAAGAAAAGTAAAGCCTACAGAAATTATACATAATAAACAATCATTTATATTGTGAAATTAAAGAACAATGTTTTGGGGAGTAATCTGATAATTGAATAACAATTTTAGCAAAACCATAAATATTTTATATAATTTGATTCCTCCATTTACATCTAGAAATATACTATAAGGAAATAATTAGCATAAATATTTAGATGCTTTGTTTGCAAGTTTCTTTATCATATTATAAAACTGAAAAGAGCATATGGCTCCAGCAATAAAAATTGCTTTAAAATTATGGTATATGTATAAAATGATAGCCTAATATGTCCTGGAAAACTCCTCAGTCCCAAGAAATTGATATCGTTGGACACCCTCGTTATACCTGGACCTACCAGAGACCATAACAAACAAATTGTCCTCTTGGGATTCACAACTACTATGATCCACTGATGAGAACTAAGGGATCTTCGAAGTAATTTTACTAGTTATTTTTCTGATTGCATAAATTATAGGTACTATAATTTATGTCCAATGTTAGTGTGCCAATGTACTGGATGGGTATACTTATTATAGCCACTGTGAGTGGCCACTATGATGGTAGAATCAGCACTCCCAGAGCCCTTTAGGAGTGTGCAACTGAAAATACAAATGACAAAATCATTTTGTCATATCAGACATAAAGAAGAAGCTATTTTATTGTGCAGTTTAACAGTCCTGTCCAGCTGATGGAAAAAGCCAATAGTGCATAATGTTTCACTGTGTATTGTGGTGGCTTAAATAAAGAAGAATGGTTTGAATCCATAATGCCTGGTATTTTAATAGTGATTTTGCTATTAGTTCTTGATGTATGGCCTCTGATGATGTTATTTCCTTCATATCCATATTTCTTCAAAGTAAGTTAAATACCAGGCTGATTTCACTTAATAGGAAATGCAGTATATGTGAGTCACCCTCATATGGAGGTATTTCTGTCCCACAGTAATATGCTATCAATGAATCTGACAAACCTTACTATAGTAGAGACTTCAACTGTGATCCAAATATTTATTTAGATTAATGATATTCTGACGATGGCTTGCATCAAATAAATTATTTGCCTTATATGAGGTGTTATCCAATTATAGATGAGGAAAAAAATGGCAAGCCATGAAGTAGGATAAAATCTCAGGCCATCCTCCCCAGATGATTATCTTATATAATCACAAAGAAAGGCATTGCCTATTAAAAAATAACCACTAGCCCTTTGCTCATCTTGTCCTATAATAAAGGAGACTCATCTTGATTTTTGACTGATTGCCATCTTTGGATATTAAAGAAAACACAATAAATATCTAAATGTGCTTAATTCTCTATGATGCATCCAGGTAAGCAGACAAATTTGAGTAGAACCCTGTTCCACAGGAGGTCTTGGAGTAATTGAGTAAGTGATAAAATAAGTTCTTTTTGGGCTTCCTATTTCTTTCATATGTTACAGAATTAAAACTATTAGTGACCAAGATCACAGTTGATTAATTAGTTTAGTAATGAGAACTTTGTGGTATCAGCTCTTGTTGGGTTTTTGGACTTTATGACTTCTGAATGCTACTAACACAGATTTATATTTTAGGAGCAACTCTCAACATCTTCACAGATTCTAAAGGAAAACCTTATTTCCTCAAAGGAAGAGTCAAACATTTTAGGAATGGTATTTCCATTCTGTAAAAACCTCCCTTCAACCAAAGTCTTATGGCTTGGGACAAACCTAAGAAAATCACATTATGAAAAAAACTGATTTATTAATTAAGTGTTGATGGAGATGATGTCTACAAACATTATAATCTGATAGGGAGGCAAAATTCACTAAAAGAAGAATCTACCACCAAATGAGTTTAGTCCAACAGAGTCAGACAGCCACCTGTCATATGAACAAATTTTCCCTTACCACCCGCAGTGATTACTGAGCATAGCGGTAGCTCCTCAAGTGATTCTCCTCAGTAGAGAATGTTCTACCCATGAAATGACTGAATGATGAATTTACATATTCTCATAGGTTGTTCCTAATGTATTCATGTAGTTAGAGCACTGAGAGTATTAAGGTAAAGCCTCAACACCTGGTATTCCAGCACCAGTATGGAACATCTTTCCTTTATTAAAAGTTGGTCTTCCCAACACCAAAATTTACACACTTATCAAGCTATTCCTACTAAAATAAGAGAAAAATCAAATATTCCTAGTCTAGGGGTGCCTGGCTGGCTCAGTTGGTGGAGCGTCTGACTTTGGCTCAGGTCATGATCTCGCCACGAGTTTGAGCCCTGTGTTGGGATCTGTGCTGATAGGCCAAAGCCTAAAGCCTGCTTTAGATTCTGTTTCCCTCTTTCTCTGTCCCTCCCTTAATCACACTCTATCTCTCCCTCTCTCTCTCAAAATAAATAAACATAATAAGAAAAAGCAAAAATAAAATATTCCTAGTCTACTTCCTCCAGGGAATGAGAGAAACTAAAATACTAAAAGTACAATAAATTTCATCTTACAATCCAGCCTTAGACCATTTTAATTCTCTTACATTATAGCTGCAAACTAAGTATAAATTCAATAGCCTATCTCTGAAACACTTCACTGAACCATCTAAATGTTCTCATTCAAATCCCTCTTTTAGTATTAATGGACCCTGTCTTCGCATTCACACTGTATACAATATTGTTCATAACTGTTTCTGGTGAACTCAAGGAAGTAAAAATTTTCTTCTGTATGGTAAGTTTGAAAATTTGAAGGTTGCTAAAGCATGTCTTCAATATTCCCCAGCAATAGGAAGTACATTTAATTAGTAGATTCCCCTCTCTTGATTTGAAGATCCATTTCCCCCCATAAATACTAAAGTTTTTCCATTTGTTGAAAAGTCTTTTGTGAGCTGTACAGCTCTAAGGCTTCACTGCACAGAAACTTGGATTTGTATCTCTGGTGTAAACAGCAGTCAAACGTTAATGTTTAGTTCCGATACTTTTCCACTTTACCTATGGCAATATGTCTTAAAAAAAAGAAAGAAAGAAAGAAAGAAAGAAAGAAAGAAAGAAAGAAAGAAAGAAAGAAACCCACTTATATCAGTGATTACAAAATTTTATTGTGTATCAAAACGTGCTTAGAGACTTGATAAAAATAATGACCCTTTGGTCAGTTGGCAAGATGGCGGAGAAGTAGGGAGCTCTATACATTTCACCTACCAGCATCTATCAATCTAAGATGGACTGAAGCCACAATACTCTGATCCACAAGAGTCTGGGAGGAAAAGAGAGAGTCCATTAAGATGACAGTCTCGGGATGCCTGGGTGGTTTGGTCAGTTAAGCATCTGGCTTTGGCTCAGGTTATGATCTCACAGTTCATGGGTTTGAGCCTCACGACAGGCTCTGTGCTGACAGCTAGTTCAGAGCCTGGAGCCTGCTTCAGATTCTGTGTCTCCCTCCCTCTCTGACCCTCCGCTGCTTGTGCTGTCTCTCTCTGTTTCTCAAAAATAAATAAAAAACATTTAAAAAATTAAAAAAAAAAGAAGACAGTCTCATAGATGTGTGAGTGGAAACTGGGGAAGATAAAAAAAGGGCCAGGACCTGGAGTCTCAGAGGGGAGGGAGTCCCCTCCCAACAAAGCCACGGAGAGATGAGAGGAAGACAAAGAGAGGCTGCAAACCCTCATAGAGCTGTCTCTAGAGAAGAGAAAAACCTTGGCCTGGGATGGAGAGGGATCCTATCATCCCTGCCAGATGCAGGGAGATAGAGCCTTTCTCTCTAGCTGGGGTGCTTTCCTTGGGCTCAGTGCTCCAATCCAGGCAGTGCCAGAGAAACTGCTCCCCTACTACTTCCATTAGATCCCCGACTTGGAAGCCGCTCGCCTGTGGGAGTACATCTCATCTCCGGCGGTATTATTAAAGTCCATGGAGTAGGATCTGGAAACCAGGCAGGGCTTGGAGAATACAACTTGGCCTGCCTGCAGAACAGGGAGATTGGACCCAAAAGAGTGGGTTGCAATGCTTGGTTTGAGAAGGGACTGGGGCAACACCATTCTTCTCCTCACAACCACCAAGGCAGGGCCTCTGGGAGTAGCCCGTGGGGCCTTCAGTGGAGGCAAAACCAACCTACACCAAACCATGCCCATCCATGCTGGAGAGCTGCCTTATTCATTTTTTTGTTGTTGTTGTTGGCGTCCAGGCAAGACCAACAATGATGCACTGCCATGATTAGATCAATTCTTGTTATCCCATTCTTATATCTCCTCTCTGCTGAACTGAGGCATTGGTTTGCCTAAGCAATCATACTTAATCCAATCTCTTGATGCTACCTTCCTTTGTCTCTCTCTCTCTCTTTCTCTCTCTCTCTGGAATAATCAGACTACATAGTTCTTTGGGTAACATTATCTTTGTTTTTTCCTCCTCACCTCCTACCATACTCTCCTCTTTTCTCTCTGAATTAAGCCTTTTAGTCTCTCTGCTTAGTCATTGTTCAATTTCACTTCCTCCATACCCCTGTCACACTCTCTTTGTGTATGCTCTTCCAACAGCACTGCCTCCACCCTCTCTTTATTTGTAGCTGGGATTTCTGGTTTTATGCTTTTAGACTGTCCTTTATCTTTATTGTTTTTGTCTGCGCCCCCTTTTTTTCTCTTTCCCCTTTTGGTTGGCTTGTTTGTTTGATTTGTCTGTGCCTTTGCATCCATTTGTTCCCTGTTTATTTGCTTGTCTGTTTTCCTTTTCAGGGCTAATTCAAGAAGCAAGCCAAAGTACACATGGTGGAGAGACCCAAATAAAATAACCAAAGGCACAACAAGAGAAACCAAGACACACCATTAAAAAACACTTCCTGAATGGACAGGCCCTGGACAGTCAATGAGTCTCCTTTAATATAGCAATACACACAGGTGCAGAGTGCATAACAGGCTTTAAAAACTGACAAGAGACAGAAAGTTAGCCAAAATGACAAAACAGAAGAACTCTCCTCTAAAAAAATTCCAGGAAGAAGTTACAGCAGCAGAATTGCTAAAAACAGACATAAGCAATATAACAGAGGAAGAATTTAGGACAAATGTCATAAAATTAATCACTGGGCTTGAAAAAGCATGGAAGACATCAGGGAAGCTATTGATACAAAGATCATGGACCTTCAAAATAGATGTGACAAGTTAACAAATGCTATAAATGAGGTGCATAATAAAATGGAGGCTGCCACTGCACAAATTGAAGAGGCAGAGAGGAGAATAGGTGAATTAGAAGACACACTTATAGGAAAAGAGGAAGCTGAGAAAAAGAGAGAGAAATTGATCCAGGAGCAAGAATTAGAGAACTGAGTGATATAATCAAATGGAACAATATCTGTATCATGGGAATTCCTGAAGAAGACAGAGAAAAAGGTCCTAAAGAGGTGCTTGATCAAATTATAGCCGAGAACTTCCTCAATCTGGGGAAGGAAATAGACATTGAAATCCAAGAGGCACAGAGAACTCCCCTCAGATGTAACTTGAATCAACCTTTGGCATGACATATCATAGTGAAACTGGCAAAATATAAGGATACAGAGAGAATTCTGAATGCAGCTTGGGATAAAAGTGCCCTAACGTACAAAGGAAAACCTATCAGAGTGGTCACAGACCTATCTATGAACACTTGCCAGGCCAAAAAGGAATGGCAGGAAATCTTCAATGTGATGAACAGAAAAAATATGCAGCCCAAAATCCTTTATCTAGCAAGCCTGTCATTCAAAATAGAAGGAGAGATAAAGGTTTTCCCAAATAAACAAAAATTGAGAGAATTCATCACCACCAAACCAGTCTTACAAGAAATCCTAAGAGAGACTCTATGAGGGAAATGTTGCAAGGAACACAAAGTACCAGAGACACCACTACAAGCATGAATCCTACAGAGAACACAAGGAATCTAAATCCTATTTTTTCAATAATAATACTGAATGTAAATGGACTAAATATTCCAACCAAATGGCATAGGGTATCAGAATGGAAAAAAAGAAAAAGAAAATCCATCTATTTGCTGTCTACAAGAGACTCATTTTAGACCTGAAGTCACCTTTAAATTCAAAGTAAGGGGATGGAGAAATATCTATTATGTAACTGGAAGTCAAAAGAAAGCTGGAGTAGCCATAGTTATATCGGACAAACTGGAGTTTAAAGTAAAGTCAGTAACAAAAGATGAAGAAGGATATTATATAATAAACACAGGATCTCTCTATCAGAAAGACCTAACAATTATAAACATCTATGTGCCAAACTCAGGAGCACCCAAATACATAAAACAATCAATCACAAACAGAAACAATCTTATTGATTAGAATGTGCTAATACAGGGGATTTTAATACTCTACTTACAGCAATGGATAGATCAACCACACAGAAAATCACTAAAGAAACAATGGACCTGAATGATACATTGGGACAGATGGATTTGACAGATATATCTAGAACAACATTCCGAGGCTAGGGAATTCAATTTCTGCTTGAGTGTGCATGGCACATTCTCCAAGATAGATCACATACTGAATCATAAAGCAGCCCTACATAAATATAAATGAATTGAGATTATACCATGCACAGTTTCAGATCACAATGCTATCTATGAAACTTGAAATTAATCTCAGGAAAAAGTCTGAAAAACCTCCAAAAAATGGAGGTTAAAGACCACCCTATTAAAGAACAATTGGGCCAATCAGGCAATCAGAGAAGAAATTAAGATATATATGAAAACAAATGAAAATGAAAATACACCAATCCAAACTCTCTGGGATGCAGCAAAGGCAGTCCTAAAAGGAAAGTATACTGCAATCCATGCCTATTTCAAGAAACCAGAAAAACCACAAATCAAAATCTAACAGAGCATCTAAAGGAACTAGAAGTGGAGCAGCAAGAGCACCCCAAACCCAACAGAAGAAGAGAAATAAGAAAGATAGGGGCAGAAATAAACAATATAGAATAAAAAAAAATTTGAAGAGATCAATGAAACCAAGGGTTGGTTGTTTGAAAAAATAAACAAAATTGATAAACCTCTAGCCAGGCTTCTCAAAAAGAAAAGAGAGAGTACCCAAATAAACAAAATCATGAATGAAAATGAACTTATTACAATCAATCCCTCACAAATGCAAGCAATCATCAAGGAATACTATGAAACATTATATGCCAACAAACTGGACAACACAGAAGAAATGGACAAATTCTTAAACACACATGCATTACCAACATTCAAACAGGAAGAGTAGAAAATCTGAACAGACCCATAACCAGTAAATAAATCAAATCAGTTTCAAAAATCTCCAAATGAATAAGAGGCCAGGGCCAGATGGCTTCCCTGGGGAATTCTACCAGACATTTAAATTAGAGTTAATATCAATTCTTCTCAAGCTATTAAAAAAATAGAAATAAAAGAAAACCTTCTGGACTAATTCTACAAAGTCAGGATCACTTTGATTCCCAAACCAGACAGAGACCCAACAGAAAAAGAGAACTACAGATATCCTTGATGAATACAGATGCAAAAATACTCAACAAGAGACTAGCAAATCAAATTCAATAGCATATAAAAAAAATTATCCACCATGGTAAAGTGGGATTCATTCTGGGCTTACAGGGTTGGTTCAATATTTGCAAATCTATCAGTGTGATTTATCACATTAACAAAAAAAAGGACAAAAAACATATGACCCTGTCGATAGATGCAGAAAAAGCATTTGACAAAATACAGCATCCTTTCCTAATAAAAACCCTTGAGAAAGGATAGAGGAACTTAAACATCATAAAAAGCCATTTATGAAAAGCCCACAGCTAATAACATCCTCAATGGGGAAAAACTGAGAACTTTTCCCATGAGATCAGGAACATGAAAGGGATGTCCACTCTCACCACTGTTGTTTAACATAGTGCTGGAAGTCCTAGCATCAGCAATCAGACAACAAAAGGAAATAAGAGGCATCAGAATTGGCAAAGGTGAAGTCAAACTTTCTCTTTTTGCAGATGACATAATACTCTGCATGGAAAACTGGACAGACTCTACCAGAAGCCTACTAGAACTAATACATGAATTCAGCAAAGTCACAGGGTACAGAATCAATGGACAGAAATCACTTGCATTTTTATACACCAATAATGAAGCAATAGAAAGAGAAATTAAGAAACTGATCCCATTCACAATTGCATGAAAAATCACAAAATTCCTAGGAATAAACCTAACCAAATATGTAAAATATCTATATGATTAAAACTATAGAAACTTTATGAAAGAAATTGAAGAAGACACAAAGAAATGGAACAACATTCCATGTTCATGGATTGGAAGAATAAACATTGTTAAAATGCCATTATTATCCAAAGCCATCTACACATTCAATGCAATCCCATCAAAATTGCACCAGCATTCTTCTCAAAGCTAAAACAAACTATCCTAAAATTTGTATGCAACTACAAAAGACCCGGAATAGCCAAAGTAATATCGAAGAAGAAAACCAAAACAGGAGGCATCACAATCCCAGACTGTAGCCTCTACTACAAAGCTGTCATCATCAAGACTGTATGTTATTGGTACAAAAACAGACACATAGACCAATGGAAAACAATAGAGAACCCAGAACTGGACCCACAAATATATGGCCAATTAATCACTGACAAAACTGGAAAGAGTATCCAATGGAAAAATAGAGAGCCTCTTTAACAGATGGTACTGAGAGAACTGGACAACAACATGCAGAAGAATGAAACTAGACCACTTTCTTACACCATACACAAAAATAAACTCCAAATGGATAAAGGACCTGAATGTGAGACAGGAAACCATCAAAACCCTCGAGGAGAAAGTAGGAAACAAACTCCTTGACCTCAACCACAGAACTTTCCTACCTGACACATCCCCAAAGGCAAGGGAATCAAGAGCAAAAATGAACTGTTGGGACCTCATCAAGATAAAAAGCTTCTGCACTGCAAAGGAAACAATCAAGAAAACTAATCAGCAACCGACAGAATGCAAAAAGATAGTTGCAAATGACATATCAGATAAAGGGCTAGTTTCCAAAATCTATAAGGAACTCACCAAACTCCACACTGAAAAAAAACAAATAATCCAGTGTAGAAATGGGTGGAAGACACGAATAGACCCTTCTCCAAAGAGGACATCCAGATGGCCAATAGACACATGAAATGATGCTCATCATCATTCATCATCAGGGAATACAAATCAAAACCACATTGAGATACGACCTCACACCAGTCAGAGTGGCCAAAATGAACAAAACAGTGAACTATAGATGCTGGCGAGGATGTGGAAAAATGGGAAGCTTCCTACACTGTTGGTGGGAATAATAACTGGTGCAGCCGTTCTGGAAAACTGTGTGGAGGTTCTTCAAAAAATTAACAATAGAACTCCCCTAAGACCAGCAATAGCACTGCTAGGGATTTACCCAAGGGATACAGACATGCTGATGCATAGGAGCATGTACCCCAATGTTCATAGCAGCACTTTCAACAATAGCCAAATCATGGAAAGAGCCTAAATCTCCATCAATTGACGAATGAATCAAGAACATGTGGTTTATATATACAATGGAATACTATAAGGCAATAATAAAAAATGAAATCTGTCCATTCGTGGCAATGTGGATGGACTCGAGGGTGTCATTCTAAGTGGAGTAATTCAAGCAGAGAAGGGCAGATACCATATGTTTTCACTCATAAGAGTAACAGGAGAGACTTAACAGAGGACCATGGGGAAGAGGGGTAAGGGGGAGGAATAGGGAGAGAGGCAAATCATAAGAGACTCTTGAATACTGAAAACAATCTGAGGGCTGAAGGGGAGCGGGAAAGGGGAAGGGCGGTGATAGGCATGGAGGAGGGCAGTTGTGGTGATGAGCATTGGGTATTTTATGGAAACCAACTTAACAATAAATTACTAAAAACTATATATATTGACTCGTTTCTCTTCCCATATCCCAAATATTTAAAATGATAGATTCTAGACATCTGTATTTTCATCAAGTTTGGCAGCTGATTCTCAAACACATCAATCCACATATATTTTAGGAATAATCTTGAGTATGTTAATAAGTCCATGATACGTGATGTAGGATTTCAACATATTTTACAGATTCTTTACGGAAATAAAAAATCTGATATATGAATTTGAGTTTTCATAGGTTTAATTAAAGATAGATGTACAATTTAATCTTTAAAATATTTTAAAAGGTAGAAATAATATAGAAGGCACTAAATTTATTTTCTCACCTGAAAGTTCTTCTCTTAAAAATTCCCTAATTAGTTTTGATAAAGCAAACTCTGAATATTTTCTTTCAATGTTGCAGGATGCCTGTAGCCTGGTAATTGAGTCTGTTCTTCAAGTAGTCATCCATTTATTAGACAATATTTTTGAAAACTATTTTGTTTTTGAAAATGTTTTATTTTTTTAATTTTTATTTATTTAAAAAATTAACATTTTTCATTTTTTAAAGTGAGAGAGACAAAGCATGAATGGGGGAGGGGCAGAGAGAGTGGGAGACCCAGAATCTGAAGCAGGCAGCAGACTCTGAGTCCTTAGCACAGAGGCCGAGTGGGGCTCAAACTCACGGACCACAAGATCATGACCTGAGCTGAAGTTGGACACTTAATCGGCTGAGCCACCCAGGCACCCCAAGATGTGTTTTTTTAAATAAGTAACTCTGGGGGCACCTGAATGGCTCAGTCAGTTAAACGTCCAACTTCAGATCAGGTCATGATGTTGCGGTTTGTGGGTTTGAGCCCCGCATTGGGCTCTGTGCTGACAGTTAGCTCAGAGCCTGGGGCCTGTCTTTGAATTCTGTGTCTCCCTCTCTCTCTCTCTGACCCTCCTCTGCTCATGCTGTCTCTCTCTCTCTCTTCCTCTCTCTCTCAAAAATAAATTAAAAATAAATAAACAAGTAACTCTGCTGTCATTAAATCTATATTCTTCACTTCATCAACAAAAAGACATTGTATTGTATTCTCTACACAAATCAGTCAGCATGAGACAAATTCTTTTAAGATACAAAAAAATCAAGAATAAAATTATGTCCTTTGAGAGATTAGAGTCTGTTAGAAGAGAGAAAGTGGGTGTGTGTGTGCATGTGTGTGTGTGTGTGTGTGTGTGTATTCTTTCATTAAAAATTACAAATAAATAAGTAAGGGATATTCAAAAGAAATACAAATCATTTCCAAGTGAGAGATATTAGGAATAAAAATTAAAGATGAGAGTTTCTATTAAGATACAACTTTAAAAACATAAAAGAAATGTGGTGACATTACGCATGGAAAAAAAAAGCAAGAACAACTTCAGTGTTTGGACAATCCATTATGCTATGGACTTCTGTGATTATAGATCCTTCTTCACATAGTTGGCTAACAAGTTAAATCCATTTCACTGCACAGTTCAAGATTTCCATCATAGTTATCCATCCTTACATCTCATCATATAACAGCTTAAATTACCGTGCTTACATTTCTTTTTGATAAAAGTCAAGAGTTTCATCACAACTATAATTGTATGCATTTGTACAAAGATATCTAAATATGTGGATGCTTTTGTAAATTATCTTCCTTATTTTCTCAATTTACAGTATACTTTGTTAATTCTTATACTCCATATCAATGCAATTTAAAATTTTTCTCAGAATTTTTCTTCAACAATTCTAAAATCCAGTGAAAAGTCTTGTATGATCAATCTTACGTATGTCCTGTCAAAAATAATCCTTCCAATAGGCAAGGAATGCACTTGATTTTTGTCTGCATTCCAATGTAATTTTCTTGTACAATTTACTTTTTTTTTTCAATTTACTTTTTTTTAATGCCACATAAACTCAAAGATTACAGAGTTCAGATCCTTACAGTTTAAAGTTTTATAGTTAGGAACAGTGATCTTTTTCTCTTTATTGTTCTAATTTATTATGAAAACCTTCCAGTCTATTTAAAACAAGAAAGGGGCACCTAGGTAGCTCGGTTGGTTAAGCATCTGATTCTGAATGTCGGCTCAGGTCATAATCTCACGGTCATGGGACAGAGCTGAAAGTGCAGAGCCTGTTTGGGATTCTCTCCTACCTTCTCTCTCTGACCCTTTTTCACTCTTTCCTCTCAAAGTAAATAAGTAAACCAACAAACAAAAAAAGGAAACAAAATTTACTGAACTAATTTCATTTGGTTATTATTCATTTAAAAACAGATGATACTAATCATATAAGTTTTCACTATACTCTTCCTTAAACTTTTAATTTAATCTTGCCATAAGTTTAATTCTTCTATAATATTTCATGTTAGAAAATATTATTTCTACTCCCTCATTTTAACTGATAACAGAACCCTGATGTATTTTCTGATATTGACAGAATGTTTTGATTTTGGGTGAGACCAGTCCTTTCCAAGGAAGAGGCTATGTCTCACTCAACCAATGAAAAACTAAAGTGTGCTAAAAACTTTTGGTGGTGGTTTTTATTTCCTATAGAGTCATCTAAGGGAGAAAGAATATCTGGTAAGAAGTTTGGTAAGAATTAAGTGTATTTTGGTAAGACTCAAACGTAAAAGAACAAGCATAAACAAACAAACCTGCCACAAAAGGTGTGCTAAATGGGGGTTAAATAAATTCCACACAACACAAATTAAGGTAATGTGAAATAATGGTGCAGAGTTCTAACACTCAGCCACTAAACCTATGCCAGTAAAATATGTCCTCTAAACACTTTATGGACTGAGAAGACTAAGCCTCAGTTCAGACTTTTATTTAATGTCATTCACAAACAGCTAAAAGCACACGAAACATGTAAACACCATACAGTATTACAGCTATCCTACTTATTTCCATGAATACCTTTGAAACTCTTCCTGTCACTGGCTCCTAAAACAATGCTAACTCTGAAAAACTGTTGGATTCTTAGCTTCCTTTCACACACTCAGTACCCTATGTATAAAAGAAGCCAAAGAAAATGACATGATGATACAGTAATTCTCAGAAACGTTTCACATTGTAGAAAATTTGGATAGCATGATTAGTAAGTTACAACGGAGGTAAAGAATGTTTCCTTAGAGAAGACTAATGACGCAAATTGTTCCAACAAAACTTGGTATTTTATGAAAGAAAGAATGTAAGCGTAAACAAAATATAGAACTTAATATTAATTTAGAGAAAAATATTAATGTACCTATAAATGAATATATGTAGATATATGCTTATGTGTGGATATATATACATTTGCATATGACACAAACAATTACATTCCAATATATAGTATTTACTAAAAAAATGAGAGAAATGCCTTACTTGTTAAATAAACTTAATTTTAGAATTGGTAAAGATGGTACAATAAAAGAGAAGACATTTCTCTAGTGATCAAAAATAACACAAGTTCAGATGATGATATTTCTGGGTCCATCTTTGTATTTTTATTTTTTAAAATATTTTAACGTTTCCATTTTTGAGAGAGAGATAGTGCAAGTGGGGTGGGGCAGAGAGAGAGGGAGACACTGAATCCAAAGCAGGCTCCAAGCTCTGAGCTTTCAGCACAGAGCCCAACGTGGGGCTCAAACCCACGAGTCATGAGATCATGACCTGTGCCAAAGTCAGATGCGTAACTGACTGAGCCACCCAGGCACCCCATATTTGTATGTTTTAAATTCACATATATATATTCTATCCCAGCAATTCAAAATAATTTTAGCAAGAAAATCTTCCGTCAGTGTCTAACCATGAATGAAGATGTAAACTGTAAATATAGAAAAAACATTTGATAATGTTCAACATCTCAAAATGTTTAATAATGCTCAGAATTGTAATAAGTAGGAATTCTCCTTACCAAATATAGGTCATATAACATCATACAAAAAACAACATAGATAAATATATATGTAATTCCTTTAAAACAAATAAAGCACTAGGATGCCCACTGCCTTTCAACAATGAGCAAAATGAACTACAATTCTTCAACATAATCTCAGAGAAAGAAATGAGGTGTGATATTCAGGGTAATAAAAATGCAGAGAAATTGA
The DNA here is from genome assembly GCA_004023845.1 of Helogale parvula. NCBI lineage: Eukaryota > Metazoa > Chordata > Mammalia > Carnivora > Herpestidae > Helogale > Helogale parvula. Next base: position 30,243 of record PJEM01007882.1, on the reverse strand, counting down.
GTATCAATAGTAGCCCATAACAGATAGAAGAGGTCAACAAGTTTGACAAATATAAACTCAGCTAACAAAAATCAATAACATTACCATATATCAGCAATACTCATTTAAAATATAATAGAAATCAAAATACTATCTACAGTAGCAATATACACTTTGAGATATTAAATATGATTCTCTTAAAGGGTATAAAGAAACAAAGATAATTGGGAGGTTAATAGATTGGACTACTTACTATCGTAAGGCTGCCAGTTTTCCCCAACCTACTTTGAACCTCTACTGAAAGTTCAGTTACATTTGTAGAGGGACTTTTAAGGAGATTACTGTAATATATGCATTCGTTGGGGTCCAAAATTCATATAGATTGGAAAATTGAACATGCTTTCTTTCCCTCTTGGGATTAACTCAAAAGCTATACAGGTAAGAAAAATAAAACTCAAACAAACACATTTTTGATAAAACAATAATGTTAATGAGGACTGCCACAAGCAATGATTATTGACAGTATTCATATAAGAAAACAGAAAGACATTTTAGATAGATTCCATGTACTTAACCTAGCTGTAGCAGATCACAAGATATGCTTTCTGAGGACAAAATATAGGCTGAAAAAGGCAATAAGCATCAAAATGTAAGAAAACATAAAATGAACTGGACAATGGAAGAAGCTTTCAACCCAGTTAATTTTGGAGAAAAAGCATAAGATTGCACTAAAACTATACAAACAAGCCATATTTGCAGGAAGCAGTATGTGTTTGCCATTAACCAAGAGAGAGAAGTGGATTTTGCATTGTGAAAGTAAGCTATCCAGAGATGCTGAAATTATCAATCCCCAAGAGCAAGGGAGACCTAATTAACATCTGGACTAGGAAAAACAAACTCATAAAATGAGAAAAAAGTAAAAACTGGCATACTATCTGTGAAAACATATGAATAAAAAAATAAAGATGTTAACAAAAGAAATTACATAACAAAGAAATATACCAGAAAAAAATGCTGCCATATTACATGTGTATGTAATTATACACAAAAGAAATCCAATGAAATTGAAATGAACGCATTGTAATTAGCTTTCCATATCTCCCTCATGAATGAAAGACTTGTTATAAACCCCAGCTACTGGGATTGTTGCCAGAAGATAACCCTCAGCTGTCAGTCCCTTTAGAGTTTCCCTCAGTTGAAAAATAACTGATTTCCAAAAAAGCCTATATCTAAAATGAATCAAGGCAGGAATAGAAAGACACAGCCCCTTTGCCCTAATTCAGGATAACACTGAAAGGTCCTTCTAGGAACAGAGCTCCTCATTAGATAATAGCTCCTCCACTGGGATTGCTTAGTGACGTTTCTCCACCTGCCTAAACCTGCTTCCTCCATCTCCCTTCCGTAGGGGTCAATGCTGACTGTGCCCTAAGAAAACCTTTTACATTAGTCACTATCTACTTCTAGGACACTGTAATTTTGGCAGTTGTTACCAGAAGTGTAATGGTTCAAGAAAGCACATGCTAATATTGGATTTTGTGCCTGAATCATCTTCACTCCAGCTGGCAATGATGATTCCATTATCTGTGGTAGAGGGATTTTAAACTCCTGGAAAGGAATGGGCTGGCTGGGGGAAATAGTAAGTGGAATTATAATCCAGACCACTGGATGTCTAGACAAGGTCATGCCATCTGCAATGGCGAATTATGCACTTATTGAAAAATAGTTCTTGGAATGTTACTGGATACTGGAAGAAACAGAGCCCTTGACATGGAACTACAAAGGACAGCATGGAAAGTACTTTTCATCATGAACTAGGTTTCCTCAGACTCACTGAGTCATAGCTGGGCAGGCCTGACAATATTCCATCATAATATGGAAATGTAAATTAGAATCCAACATGGACAGGATTGAAGCACACAAGCAAACTGCATGAGCAGGCAGTCCAGATACCAACGACACTCACCAATACTGCAAAAGAGGCTCTCTGCACTACAGTAACAGTCCCTAAGGCCACCCCTTACCACCAGATAACAGAAAAGATTCTAACTTGGTTCATGAATAAGTCACCACAGTAAAGCTACACTAAAGCCCCATTCGGAAATGGCATTTAAAGGCAGTGGTACAGAAAATCTTCCCTGTGGGCAGAGATTTATGCAGTGTACCAAATTATCTACTTTGAATAAAATGAGTTGTTGAGGCTTCCATTAAATATTTACCTGTCAACATTGGTGAATTCATCGGCAAATGAGGCAAAGTCCTGAAAGGAGGAGAAACAAAAACCTAGGGCCGAAAGAACTGGAACTGAGGTTGTGATGGGCATATAGTAGTGCAGCAAAGTGTGGAAATCTTCAGGTTGCATATTAACACCCACAAGAGCATACACCCACCACAGAACAAGAAACCAGATAAAAAGAATTTCTCAACCAAATGATATCAACCATCTCAATAGTAATATAATAGTTACATGAAGGAAGTAGTCATTAAAGCAGGGATGGATATTATGCATTGTTCAACTTACCACATTTCCAAAGCGCTTACCTATAGTATGTCGGACTTGCTAGCAACAGCAGTCAAAGCTGATTCCCAAGACTGTACTCCTTGACCACCTGTCACACTGACTGGTAGAACACTGACTGTACTGGAGCCCTTCCACTCTGGAAAGTAAAGCAAATCACTTTGTCAGAAAAATACACATATTCTGGATACAGGCTTTACTTTCATCCTTATAGGGTGCTATTATCAGAGGACTTACAGAGAGTTTAGTCCTTGGATACTCCATGAGGAGTTCATGAGGATTCTTCATAGTACCAATTTAAATTAATAGTTTTACTTCACAGCAAAAGAAGAGTAGGAGTGTTTCCATCTCTATGAGATTCACTTATCATATTACATATCATACAATCCAAAAGTTGTCTGTCAGGTAAAGCGATGACATAGACTGTTGAATGGATAGCAGTAGTGACAGTATGGAGGTGTATCTTAAAAGCATAGAGTGCCATATATATAGATAGTTATAGTTATAGTTATAGTTGTTATAGTTATAGTTATACATATAGTTATATGTAGTTATATATAGTGAGTTATATATATAACAAAAGTCTATATATTAGACTATATACGTAGTCTATATATGGTTTTGTCTAGTAACAAAAGTCTATATATGTAAACTACTGGATATGTCCAGTAACAAAAGTATGGAAGCACAAATGGCTTACCATCCTTCTCATAAACACAACTGGGAAATCTGTCTTCACTAATGCTACAACTCTAGTTTATATGTGCTAAGAAGTCATGTCTCCAAAAGAGACATATTCCTCATCAGAGGAAAGAGCATTGAGCTGTAAGCTATGATTGCGACCTGATACTTCAGACCCTTCATGCCAAGGGATGAACAGACAGGAAAAGTTCTAATAATCATCTTGCATGGATAACTATCTCGAATTATCAAGAGAAAGCAAGAGTTTTGTACACAATGGAGACATAGAGGCCTATGTTTATCATGTGGGTATAATTTTGCCAGTAAAATGTTCAAGTGCAGCAATCTTGGTCTGTGAAGGGCTTTAAAAGTATGGGTAGTACCACCAAATAAGCTACTGAAATCAGAACTGACATCAAGGGTGACGGAAAACTAGAACACAGAGTAGAAGAGGAAAGCTAAGAGTAGCAAGTGTAGACTCAAGATTAACTCCAGCACTGGGAGCTATACTTTATCCTACCAACTTTCCCAGGGATCACTGAAGATCTTATTCCAGGTCATATATTAGAAATTAATCCAAGCACATCAAGAAATGGATGTTGCACTGTGCCTCCCAAATGCCCCTTTAGAAAAGAATGGCTTATTCACTGGTTGAGAAGGCTGCTGAGAAATGCCCTTATATACTTAGACCTCTTTGGAGACTGCACTAGCTGAATAAAACTTCTTCATCTTGGTGGCACCTGGGTGGCTCAGTCGGCTGAGCGTCAGGCTTCGGCTCAGGTCATGATCTCATGGTTCGTGGGTTCAAGCCCTGCGTCAGGCTCTGTGCTGACAGCTAGCTCAGAGCATGGAGCCTTCTTCGGATTCTGTGTCTCCTTCTCTCTCTGACCCTCCACTACTCATGCTCGCTCTCTCTCTCGCTTTCTCTCCCTCCATCCCTCCCTCCCTCACAAAAATAAATAAAACATTAGAAAAAAAGCCAAAAATATAAAACTTCTTCATCTTAAGTTTTACCTCCTTCCATGGCTAGCCCATCTCCAGTGACTCAGCACTGAGGAGGAATAAATGCTCAGACTTTGTTCCTCCAATTCGAAATAGATGCCAAAGCACATTTAGCTCCAACCTCTCTGGAAATTGAGGTTAAACTTTTTCCACTTGCCCATCATGCTTCTTTCCCTTAATTCTCACAGTATTTATCCCAAAAACCCTCTCCAGCAGCCATCTTGCATACTAATCTCTTCAGAATAGTTTTAGCCAACCTAAGACAGTACATGTAAATGAAGGCTTCAAAGAAGGAACTAAAATGAGAGTACAGAGAAAAGATACACATATAATAAAAGAAATACACAAAGAGTGAATAAACATTAAGAAGTATACTACGGACCAGGGGAAATTAATCCCAAATTACCTACACTGAAAAAAACTATTTAGTAGACTTAAAGGACTTCAATGAAAAAGAAAAAAAAAGTCCTTTCCCTGGTCAAGAAAACATTCAAAACCCTTATTAACAAAACAAATTAGGATGGCTAAATTTCCATATTCAATATTAGAAAACAGTGGAACAACAGGTACAAAATACTGACAGGATTAAAGGATTTTATATCTAGCCAAACTTTCCCTTCTGCATGAAAACTTTGTGTCACACTTTTGAATGTGAAAAAATTCAGAAAACATTTCCATAGCATTTCATGAGGCAACCAGCTTACAATAAAACAAAAGAATTAGCAATGAGCACTAAATATAGCTGATATTAAAATCTAGACTTAAAACAAATGTGAGAATTTAAAAGATTGATCTGTTCCACCAGCATAGAGATTATAGATACTAATAATTGATAAGAGAAGAGGAAAGTATATGGAAGCCAAGAAAATGGACTTCCTCATTTATAATAACTTCATAATATAACAAAATAACATTCAAAACATATAGGTAGTGGGGCTGTATGTATATGCACATCATAAACATAAGCTACTTGCTAACAGTATTATTAATTGAAACTACTGTAAAGGAAAAGAAAGCAAAGAAAAATAAACTATGTTGTCTCATTATTCATAATATGAAATTATTCAATACAATATAAAAATAAGATAGATTTACTACATATCACTATAAAACTTAAGGTGTTTAATAGAAATATAAATCAAAATAAAGGAGAAACAAAAGAAACCCATGGTAAAGTCCACAAAAAGTATAAATATTTAAAACCCACAAGGTAATAATACAAAATGGAACCTAAGAACATGTGTTTTATTAGTAAGAGCTTCTTAAAAACTTATGACAATAGTAAGCACAGAACATAATAACATAGAATAACAGATATATCGTTCAAGAGAAGATTTCACATTGCTTTATAAAAAGATACATCTAAGTCAAAATGATTCATAAAGTTGGGAAATTAATTAACAATGATAACCAGGGAAATGTAAACTGTGATGAAATGGTAAGGGTTTGGTAAAAATATAAATTGTATAAACAGTTACAAAACTTTAGCAGTATTTACTAGACCTGGACACATGTGAATCCCATAAACAAGCAATTGTTCTGTTAGCCCGTCAGAAAAATACTGAAATATGTGTAAAATTATTTAGTGGCATTATTTGCAAAAGCCTAAAATCATATGATTCAAATGTCTACCAGTGGTAGAATGGATAAATTGGCCTACAGCCATGTAACTGAATTCTCTATAACCCTGAAAAAGACCACACATATTGTCTTTACCTCTACATATAGACATAACTTTAAGTTAAAGAAACAAGATACAAAATGGGGCAAATTATGTGAATTGGTTCATAAAAAGTTCATAATCAAATCTAATCTTTATTGACAGAAGTTGGAATTAACGATTACCTCCTGATAAGTAATGGATTGGAGAAATACTTTTTTTTTTAATAGTGACAACGTTATATATCATAAGTGTGAAAATAACAGAGGTGTGATCAATTTGGAAAGGTCTTCCCAGCTGTGCTTGGTATGGTTTTGGAATGACTAGTTTATGACATTGTACTTGGCTTCTTTTTCTGCTCCAGCATGATGCTCATGTTATTGCTATAATTTTGTTGCAATCCCTCTCTATGCCTTGTTTTTTCTGAGATGACATTGCTTCCTTAGAACCGTTCTTACAGAAACACTGAGTGGCTCATTTGGTTGAGCATCTAACTCTTGATTTCAGCTCAGGACATCATCCCATAGTCATATCAAGCCCCACATTTGGTTCCATGCTGGGCATGGAGCCTGCTTATGTCTCTCTCTCTCTGCCTCTCTCCCTCCACTCCCATTCTCTCAAAGAAAGAAAGAAAGGAAGGAAGGATGGAAGGAAAGAAAGAAGGGAGGAAGGAACTGTTCTTCCATACTTTAAAATTTTATTTTATATTTCTAAAAAATTTATTCATTCAGTCAACACAAAACATTTTAAAATTATATGGTAAAGTATCTTGGCAATCTATGTTCCTCATCAATATTGTTCTTCTTCCAATAAGTATCTATGGTTGTTAAAGTGTGTGGACAATCATTTAGATTTTTATACCTCATTAGGACATATAGTAATACACATATGGTATCATCCTATAACTAAATTTGTGCAAAAATATTTGTTAGAAATTTTAACACATAAAGAAGTTCTTCATCATTTTGTACAGATGTATGGAATATCACTGTAGGAATATTAAATCAACCAGTCCTTCTCTTTTAATAATGAAAACACGTTTTAAAGCAGAAATTATAAATAACTATATCACTTATAAGTAAGTCTATATACTTGTATCCCTCTGTTTACCTATTAAAACTAAGATAGATTTTGATCTGTAAATAGCCATTGATATCTACTCTTAAAATCCCAGTTTTAAACAACTTGCAGATAATTTTTTTTGTCAAAAATGTACTGTAGGGTCCTAGCCAGACTTATCAAAATGAAAAGAGAATGGATCCAAATAGATAAAATCACAAATGAAAGAGGAGAAACCACAAGAGCACCACAGAAATACAAACAATTATAAGAGAATTCTATGTAAAATTATATGTCAACAAACTGGGCAATCTGGAAGAAATGGACAAATTCTTAGACACTCACTACCACAAGTGAAACAGGAAGAAACAGAAAACTTGAACAGACCTGTAACCACCAAGGAAATTGAATCAGTAATTTAAAAACCCTGAACAAACACAAGCCCTGAGCCAGATGGCTTCACAGGAGAATTCTACCAGACATTGAAGGAAGAGTTAATCCCATTCTTCTGAAATGGTTCCAAAAAATGGAGATAGAAGGAATGTTTTCAAACTTATTCTATGAAGCCAGCAGTACCTTGATTCCAAAACCAGATAAAGACCCCACTACAAAAGGAGAAGTATCCCTGATGAATCTGGAGGCAAAAATTCTCAACAAGATACTAGCAAATAGAATCCAACAGTACATTAAAAGAACTAATCACCATGATCAGGTGGGATTTACTCCTTGGCTGCAGGGTCAGTTCAATACTCACAAATCAATCAACATGATACACCGCATTAATAAAAGAAATGATAAAAACTGTATTATCCTGTCAATAGATGTAGCAAAAGCATTTGATGAAATGTAGTATCCATTTTTGATAAAAACCTTCAACAAAGTAAGGATTTATGGAACATACCTCAACATCATAAAGGCCACAGCTAATAACATCTTCAATAGGAAAAAACTGAGAGCCTCCCCTGTAGTCAGGAATAAGACACAAATGCCCACTGTCACAGTACTAGAAGTCTTAGCCTCAGCAATCAGACAACAGAAAGAAATAAAGGGCATACAAATTGGTAAGGAAGAAGTCAAACTTTCACTATTTTCAGATGACATAATACTCTATGTATAAAATCTGAAAGACTTCACAAAAAATTGCTAGAATATATGAATTCAGCAAAGTCACAGGATATAAAATCAGTGTGCAGAAATCTGTTGCATTACCACACACCAATAACAAAGCAGCAGAAAAAGAAATCAAGGCATTGATTCCATTTATAATTGCACCAAAAACAATAAGATACCTAGGGGAAAAAACCCAACTAAAGAGGTAAAAGATCTGTACTCTGTAAACTAGGAAAACTTACAAAAGAAATTGAAGAGGACATAAATGAATGAAAATGCATCCCATGAATTGGAAGAAAAAACGTTGTTAAAATGTTTGTACTACTATACATTCAATGCAATCCCTATCAGAATATCACTAGCATTCTTCACGGAGCTACATTCAAATGTCAAATTTTTTATGAAACCACAAATGACCCCAAAATACCAAAGCAGTCCTAAGAAGAAAAATACAACTGGATGCATCAAGATTCAGGACTTTAAGTTATATTACAAAGCTGTAGTCATTAAGATGGCGTGGTACTGGCAAACAACAACAACAACAACAAACAGACACAGATCAATGGAAAACAATAGAAACCCAGAAATGGACCCATAACCCATATGATCTTTGACGAAACAGGAAAATATATCCAATAGAAAAAAGATAGTCTCTTAAGCAAATGGTGTTTGTTAGGAAAACTGACAGCAACATGCAGACGAGTGAAACTGGACCACTTTCTTACATCATACCCCAAAATAAATTCAAAATGGATGAAAAAAATGTGAGACAGGAAACCATCAAAATCCTAGAGGTGAATACAGGCAGCAACTGCTCTGACCTTGGCCCCAGCAACTTCTTACTAGACATCTCGCCAAAGGCAAGGGAAACAAAAGCAAACATAAATTATTGAGATTTCATCCAGATAAAAACTTCTGCACAGCAAAGGAAATAATCAACAAAACTAAAAGGCAGACTACGGAATGGGAGAAGATATTTGCAAATTACATATCAGATAAAGGGTTAGTATCCAAAAGCTTAAAAAACTTATCAAATGCAACACCCAAAAAACAACCAACTCAGTTAAGAAATGGGCAAGAAGGCATGAATAGACAGTTTACCAAGGAAAAAATCCGGATGGCTAACAGACACATGAAAAGACACTCAATATCACTCATCAACAGGGAAATACAAATCAAAACCACGATGACATACCACCTCATACCCGTAAGATGGCTAAAATTACCAACTCAAAAAACAACAGGGGTTGGCAAGGGTGCAGAGAGAGGGGAACCCTCTTGCATTGCTGGTGGGAATGCAAACTGGTGCAGCCACTCTGGAGAATAGTATGGAGGCTCCTCACAAAACTAAAAATAGAACTACCCTATAATCCAGAAAATTCACTACTAAGTATTTACCCAAAGGATACAAAAGTACTGATTTGAAGGGGATGATGCACCCTGATGTTTACAGCAGCATTATCAACAATAGCTAAACTATAGAGAGAACCCAAATGCCCATTGACTGATGAATGGGCAAAGAAGATGTGGTATATAAATGCAATGGAATATTACTCAGCCATCCAAAAGAATGAAAAGTTGCCATTTACAATGATGTGGATGGAACTAAAATATATTATGCTAAGCAAAATGAGTTAATCAGAGAAAGAAAAAAAAACATGATTTCTCTCATATGTAGAATTCAAGAAACAAATCATGAACACATGTGAAGGGGAGGGAGAAGAGAGAGAAACAAACCACAAGAGACTCTTAACAACAGAGAACACACTTAGGGTTGATGGAAGAAGGTAAGTGGGCGATGGTCTAGATGGATGATGGGCATTAAGGAGGGCACTTGTGATGAGCACTGGGTCTTGAATGTAAGTGATGAATCACTGAATTCTACTCCTTAAGCCAAATTTGCACTGTATGGTAACTAACTAAAATAAAAAATTTTTTAAATATATACTGTAAGGAAACAGGCTTGAAGTTTGAGAAATATCAACAGAACATTTCACCAAACACAGGGAAATTCTCACAAATAAGGCCACATAGAAGGAGGAAGAAGTCAAAATTAGAATGAAAGCTGAAGAGCCGGATAGCAAAAAAGAAAAAGAAAGAAAAATAATCATAAATGTTGACATCAGACATGCTGTCATCCCACACAAATTTGGCTTTTCAGTGTAAGAATTTCATGGCAGTAATTTCCATGACTATAACTGTCTGTTGATTCCAGTTCAAGAGATGATGATAATCTTACTCCTGATAAAGCTTACCTCTTCAGCTTTTAATTCTCAAAAAGGTAGTATGGTCAATGGAAATATCATTCAGCTTTAAAAAAGAAGGAAGCCCAATCATTTGTGACACCATGGATGAATTTGAAGTACATTATATTAAGTGAAATAAGCCATATTACATGATTTCACCTATATAAGGTATTTAAAATCATCAAATATATAGAAGCAGAGAACAGAATGGTGTTTGCCAAGGCTGCAGTGGTGGATGAGACAATGGTAGTTGTGTTTCAATTTGTATTGAGTTTCAATTATGAAAGATGAATGAGTTGGGGAGTTCTGCTATATAACATAGTGCCTATAGTTTACAAAGTGTTGTACACTTAAAATTTTGTTAAGGGAACAGATCTAATGTTAAGCATTCACACCACAAAAGAGGGAGCTCAAAGAAACTTTTGGAGATGATAGATACGTTTTATTATCTTGATTGTGATGATAGTATCACAGGTGTATAGATATATTCAAAGTCATCAACTTATACACATTAAACACGTATGTCCTTTTTTTTGTCTGTTTGTACATTAATTATCCCTCAATAAAGCTGTTAAAAATTTAGTAAGAGCTCTAAAATACTTACGGTTGAGATTCAAATCCCATCTCTTTCCCTTGCTATTTCTTGGCCAAGGGCAAATTACTTAATGTTTCTGTTCCTAGGTATTCTCATTGATAAAGTATTTAGTAATTGGATTGTTATTGGGGTGCTAGGTGACTCAGTCGGTACAGCGTCCAACTCTGGATTTCAGCTCAAGTCACGATCTCCTGGTTGTGAGATTGAGCCCTGCCTCAGTCTCTGTGCTGGCAGAGGAGAGTCCGCTTGAGATTCTCTGTCTCCTTTCTCTCTGCCCCTTCCCTTGTTCATGCTCTTATCTCTCTCTCTCTCAAATAAATAAACATTTTTAATTGGATTGTTATTAAAGAAGATAACACTTCTAAAACATTGAGCATAGCTCTTGGCACACAGTATATATGTTATATATATAAAACAAAGACAGTCATAGAATGAAATAAATCTTTGATTAGGGCATTTGTTGAAATAATTGTTTAATTGATTTCCTTAAACAGGTAGTAATGTGATAAAGATTGAACACTATTCTTTTGTGATCCTCCCTGGCATCTACTGTTGTGATCCTTTTGGAAGTTTGGATCCTAATAAGAAAGTATAAATGTTGTAGATGTAGATCTACATGTTCACTGAGTTTAGGAAATCTTAAGGTAACAAGGTTTATGTTACCTTATGTCTTTAAAGACATCAGAAGAATCTCTAGTTAAAATAAAACTAGATAAATAAATAAAATAAAAATAACATCGAAGATCCCTTGAGCCATGAAAAACATTTATGACACATAAGCAAAACTTAGTCTAGCTTATTTCATGAACACAAAATAAGGAATAACTTGGATTATTTCCTGTAAATACCTCTGATAATCATAAAAAATCTTAACTCATCTTCCTAACATGATAGAAGATAATCACTTTCAACCAAACTCTTGACATCTGGAAACTCCCGACATCTGGATTCCCACTGTTAAAACCAATCACTATAAAGGTTAAAGAACTTCTTCCTTTCAAATTTATAAGTGATCCTAAAACATGTCTCTCAGAGTCATACCCATTTCAGGTTTGAAGTATCCTGTTCTTGAACCATTTATTTCTTGCTCAATAGAATATCTATATCAAGCAAAGCTCTCTGACTCTTCTTTTGGCACTCTCTGGTACTAGTACAAGCACTAATATGCTACTGCAATCAGTTAGTTGAAGTAAGATTATGTTCCTCAATTCCAAATTCAATTTGCCATAGTCATCTATGATCTTGAAAACACTGTAGCGTGAGGATATATCAAAAGAATAAATGAGATTAAAATGCAAATATATATATGTATGTATATACATTTTATTAAACAATTTAAATAAAAACACTTTTATATACATACATATAATAGAGTATTAGTCAGTCATAAAGAAAAAAAGAAAATCCTGTCACTTTTGAAAACATGATGTACATGGAGGACATTATGCCAGACACACATAAAATAAGCCAGGAAAGAGTAAAACAAATACAATAGGATCATACTTGTTTGTGGTATCTGAAAAAATAAAACTTCTAGAAACAGATAGTCAAATGATGGCTGCCAGGGGCTGAGAAGTAGAGAACATTGAGAGATGTTGGTTAAGAGGTAAATACAAACTTTTAGTCATAAATTTTGAGTATCTACTATATAACAAGGTAATTATAATTAATAAATTGTATTAGATACTTGTAATTTGTTAAGAAAATGGATGTAAAGCATTCGCAACAACAAAAAGATAACTTGGTGAAGGCTGCATTAACTGAATTGATGTAATTATTTCACAATATATATATAAATATTAAGTAATCATGTTGTACTCTTAAATTACCTTAAACAATTTAAATAAAAACACTTTTTATTGGTCAATTGTACTTCATTAAGCTGGAAGAAAAGAAATAATACATGAAATTATCAATAAAAATAAGAAATTATATTTTAAAGGCAGTTTGGCATAGAATTTAATTCAGAAAGACAGAACTTCTATAGTTGTGACATATAGTAATATATGTGAAGGTAAACACATTTTGCAATAAAAGCAGAAATGTATGCCTTTGGAGGAAAATACGGTTCTAGAATTCAGATAGGAATTCTATCCATACTAGGTGGAGGAAAAGATCAAGCCCTTGCACTAAGGCAGTAGAAGGGAATTCAGCTAACATGCAGATTCTGCCTCAGTGTATGCTATCTTCATCTGTCTACAGGTAAGTTAGAAACACTCAATAGGTTCCTAATGAATTCTTTAAAACCTGTGTCATAAGGAGAATAACATTCTTATAAATGCTTGCAAAATACCGAGAGGAATTTTCACAATGGAAATATAACTTTGTGGCCTCAGTGGATGAATCAAGAAGCTACTGTACAAATGGAATGAAAATCTAAAATACAATTTTCTTCCTTCCTATCCAATAGGCAAGAGAAGGGAAATGTCTTTTTATTGAGACTCTGTTAAGAATTTAGCACCTTAAAATTGGTAATGCAGTCCAACAGCCTCACTGTGAATGAAATATCATGAATAAATATATTTCCTTTTATTGTAAGTACAGACAAAACTAAAAATAAATAAATAAATAAATAAAGTGCAATATTTAGTTTGCAATCATGTAAGTCAAAGACTTGAACCTTTACTCTGAGAAGCTGGTAACAGACAGAGTGCTAATCGTCTCCTGGGTATGTGCATGCATACATCATCAGGGTACAGAATCTGGGCAGGTAACACTGATTAGAAATTATAGCAATCAAAAAATATATAGCATGTCAGATTTTTGGTTCAATTCAGTCTGTTTTCCTGTCCACACTCATAAATATGGAGGATGAGCTAAACCTTCAGAGAGCAGTACTTTACATATAATCAGATACTATATTAATATGAAGCTGGTTTAACATGTTAGTGTGACATTAGATCTGCTCTCAGTATAACGCTTGAGGTGTAAACAACAATAAATAGCAGCAGTACCTGAAGTTTCCATTTTCCTAGTAAACAGTATAAAATGTTTTAAATTAAAAGTCAAAGTTAGAGGGGAATAAAGTGACCTAGAAGAGAGAATCCATTTCGAGAATATCTACTTTAAATCATTTGATATAATTATCCTACAGAATTTTATATCTATTGGATTATCAACTAAAAATAAATTCTATTCAGTAGAATGATACTTATAGGATATAAAGAAATTTCTGAAACTTATGAGGATATTTTTTACAGAAAAAACCCTGATCCCCAATTTTAACACATCGCTGTATTAGATTAGCTGGTTGATTCTGATATTTGCCTCAATGCTCCAAGTGGCAAAAGCTTAAATACCTGGTGTGCCAAATATTTAAACTGCACCATTCTTTTTGAAGGAGGAAAGTTAAAGCATTTTTATTGTTATTTTTGCCATACATAATAATTCCAGATAGCAATATTTACAATCTGTTCAATGAACATGATAGAAATGAATGGGAAGCTCTACCAGAACAACTAGCCCTCATAATAAAACATATTCAAATAGATTTCTAAAAAGGAATGTTCATTAAGTGTTCTCTAGATCAGGAAAAACATGAGAAAAAAAATTATGTTAAGAAACCTTCAGTGGTCCTCAAACATTAGCATGCATCAGAATCACCTAAGATATGTTCTGGAGTCAGAGACTGCTGGACCCAATGAACAGAATTTTTCATTCAGGAAGTCTGGGTTAGAACTGACAACTTGCTTTCTAGAAAGTTCCATGAAGATGCTGATGTTGCTGGTCCTGGGACCACACTTTGAGAACTTCTGCATTAACAGGATATGGCTTCACAGAAAAATAATGCAAAGATCCTCACATTCTAAGCAAGTCTTAGAATTTAACAGCATCTGCTTAAAAGAGATACACTTTCGGGGCACCTGGGTAGCTCCGTCAGTTGCAACTGACTCTTGATGTCAGCTCAGGTCAAGATCTCACCGTTTATGGAATGGAGCCCAAAGTAAAGCTCTGCACTGACAGTGTGAAGCCTGCTAGAGATTCTCTCTCCCTGTTTCTCTGCCTCCCCCATCATGTTCTCCCTCTCTTTCAAAATAAGTGAACATTAAAAAGATAAAATAAACAAGATATACTTTCAGAAAATTAATTATACAGGATCTAAGTTTTCAGACTCAATCTTTCAGAGAAGCAACCTTGGTGGAGAAAATAATGGGTTAGCTATATTAATTTTCATTAATTTAGTGGGTCAGATTTGGATATTCTTGACACAATCTGAAATAATTTTACTTCCCCAGTCATCTATTCTACTTTTTCCTAAAGCTGTTCATCTTATTAAATTTTCATTCATAGAAAACCTAACTGATGTGGTAGTCCTGCTCATGTTCTCACTTCTTCTTAAATTGACAAAATGAAAAAAAAGTAGCACTTATACCATCCTATCAATTGTCTGTACTAAAATATAGATCATTTATAACATCATGCAATATTTTTCAGTTTCCTATATACAAAAAATTTTCTCTCTCTACTTATCTATAGGTCCGTCCATCTGCAATCCTTCCAGATTTTATACATTTTCCAAAATAAGGTTGGCACGCCAGTTATCAATCAGTTTATTGCCTCTCAGCTCCAAATCCTTTTTATTGCCCCTCTGAACCCTGCAAGTATTTCTCCATAGCCAGATGACACACTAGTTCAGCTTTGTCGCTAGATGGCGCCAGAGGGACATTGGAGGAGACAGGAATTTGATTCTGGAGCGCCTGTTTTCTTCTACCATGTACCAGCTGCAGCGGAGGCAGCCAGCGGGACGCAGACACCCCTCCCCCACTGCCCCCTCCCCAGATTCCAGCAGCACCCTTATGAGCAGCCTCCTGGTCAGTCTGGAATCTGCCTCAAAGGGCACTCCTAATTGCCATCTTTGGCCTGTGGCTTTTCAGCAAACCACTGAACCATCCAGGGCCAGAGTTGTACCTTTTGCAATGAGGCCTGGTTGGCAGCTGGGAAGGGATCTTCCAAATTTGTACCTTCCTTGGGGTCTGTGCCTCAGTCCTAAAGATAATGGCTGCTCTTTTTATTTGTATTCTTTACAGTTCTTTATAGTTAATCTCTTCTTGCTACTTAATGCTCCAGAATATATATGTATTTTATACATGTATGCATGTGTATTTTAAAGTTGATTTATTTATTTTGAGGGGGGCAAGAGAGACATAGAAAGAGAGACAGACAGAGGGAACAAGGGAGGGACAGAAAGAGAAGGAGAGAGAGAATCCCAATCAGGCCCCACACAATCAGCACAGAGCCCAACTCAGGGCTTGAATTCACAAACCATCAGATTATGACCTGAGCCAAAACCAAGAGTCTGACACTCAATCGACTGAGCCACCAGGAGCCCCTCCATACTCTATTTTTCATTCCAACTACCGTGAAGTTGTTGTCTCCTCATTGAACCCTAATACAACTAGATACCAGATTTTCTGCTTACCAATATACTGTGTATATTTTATTGCAGGGCATAAAATTAATGTGTACATAATTAGAAATAGGAATCAATAAATATTTTAACTTGTCAAATTCCACATTTTCAAATATAGTAAGTAAATACATCAAATAAGTTTAAACTAGCCCTATGATCAACACACTTCAGAATCTATGATAATTAGAGTGAAATCTATGGCCTTTCCTGCCTACATAGTTGTAAAAATATGTGGTTTAGCCAAGTACGTCATATGTTCAACTCTATCCTTATTTTGATTTTAAAGACCTAATATGTTTGAGGAAATAGATCTATGTAATTATAAATGCTCAAACTCCACTTCCTGCTGTGAACTGAAACTTCTGAAAAAGTGGGCTCTGACATTCTCAGTCGTGTAGCAGCTTCAGCACATAAATTGGACAAGTAGGGCCTTAATCTTAATCTTCAGTGCTCTCCGGATTCCTCTTTTCCTGCCCCTGGATTAAGAGAGTGTTTCTACAATCTTCCTAGTCTTTAAAAGTCATATAAAAATATATTTCAATAATTAATAGAATTCAGAATAATGTCAAAATTTCCAGTTCTTTTCCAATTTAAATCTTCCTTGCCACATAGCTACAGCCCTGGCCTGGGAAACTGTAGCAAGAGAGTCGGCTGGTCTCTTCCCTGTTGTTGTATTTAATCCCTCACTCACTGACGGCTGTTTCTGACTCTTCCAGGGTCTAGGTGAGGTACAGAAGGTGAGGCTGGAAAAATAATGTGAGGCAAAGTGTTGTGTTCATATCTGGTGACTGTGCAGCCCCTCCTTGGTGGGTGATTTCTGAAGATTCCTCTGCCCTCCCAGCTGAAAATTTCGGAATGTATTTATTTGCTTTGGAGCTAATAATGCCTCTCTGCTCTCTAGCTATTTACAGTTATTTTTGTACCCTCATGGTTTCCAGTCTTCCACCATTCCATTAGGAAATCTTTGTCCTCTTGGATGAGATCCTTCTGAGATAAGCCATTCATGTCTGTCTCCCCTCTACAGAAACTAGCCCCTAGAGACTGGTACTTTGCCCAACGGAAAGGCAATTCCAAGTACTTCCTTTTGTCCAACTGAAGGCAGAGGTAGGCCCACCTACAGCTTCTAGCCTTTCAACCATTAATAGTTAAGTCAAACCTGAGATGCTTGTTCCAAAAACTTCAGGGTACTTACATTGATCTTTATGAGTATTTCATTTGAAGCAACTTTCTATATTGTGGAGATGGGAGGAACCATCATTTCCTTGCCTGTTTGAAGAGAAGAATCTAGCACATTAACAATTCTCTCCAAAGACTATTCCCCTGGCCTCCTCAACCTTCTGTAGAAACTGAAAGTGGTGACTGGCTAATTCTTATAGAACCAATTCTGTTTACCTCCTTTATATGTAGGATAGATCCCTATCTTTCTTTATCATGTGGAATTCTTTGTAATTTACTGCTTTGTTCCCCATTTTTAGAGTCTCTTATTATTGAGAAAATTGGACTTCTTCTCAGATGACTCTAGAGGACAGAACTGAATGATTAAAGAATATGTATATAAACTCTCTGGGAAGGGCTGTGATTCTATTATTAGATTCCCCAACAGCTGATCCTTAAATATAAGCCACTCACCTAGAACTTTCTTCAAGTTAGGGACAGTTTTCTTGACAGCAAATGCTACCAGAACTCAGTAGTATCCTTCTTGTTTACAATAAGCTAATGTAAGATAAGAGTATTATTAAGGTTGTTATTTCTGTCCCTTAGTGTTTCATCAAAAATATAGAATTGTAATATAGCAAACAACAGTGAAGTACAAGTATATTGCTTTGAATATGAATGAGGCTGCTTTTATTAGAGTTTGGAATATTCCTGAGGCCAAACTCATTAGTCTCATAGTGATTTAGAAATAAAAATGGTTTGTTTTACACAATGAAATATATTAATTATATTTAATTTTAAATAACATTTATCAATGTTTTGCATATGCACATGTAGCAGTTTAGCAGTGTACACTCTGTGAAGTCCAACTGACATATAAAGATCCCAATAGCAAGTCATATAATTACATATTTTAACAGAGGTGCACATGAAGAGCTACAAATCATAATAAAGATTATTTCTGTTCATAGAAATTGAGTAACAGACTTCCTGATCTGAATTTTACTATTGTGTGGTTCTTTAGTGTTCCAACTGCAAGCTCCCTGATGGTGGGAACCAACTCTGTTTCCTCCATTTTTGTATGCACAACACTTGGCACCAAGCATGAAACAATGAATATGTATTGTACTTTTCATTGTAATGATGTATCATTTGTGACTGTTGAATAGGTATGTTCTACTGAGGTTCCCATAGAGCAATGTAACATACAAATCTGGTAAATGGTTAGGGTTGGAAGTACAGACATAGGAACGAAAAAAATAATATCTTTTTATAGTTTTACTCCTCCATATTATCCTCTAAGAGATGAGTTACTTGACCTAAAACTACCAGATGTATATTTTAGGACTACAGGGGGGTTATAAATGACAAAATCCAGGACATAAACAAAGCAGCATGTATATATTTCTTCTTTATCAATCCTGAAAACACTATCTCTAGAAAACATGTAAAATTTCTGAGGAGCATATTAGATTGCCAAAAGTGCTGTAATATTCATAGAGCTATAGCAGATAATTTCAACACGATGCCTTCTGGATTTGAAAGATAAATGAAAAGGCAATTCTGTGAAGCCCTGAATGTGTGTGCTTCTGTGCATGGATGTACTTCTCCACTAACAAATGCGCCTGTCATACACAGCCCTACAGGGGGCCTGGAGCAGGTAGCTCCTTCATAAATAGTTGTTAACAGAAGATTTACAGCTTCAAACCCAAACCTTAGTAAACAAAGATATTTTACCTTATACCCTCTCACTTCTAGCTGCCACCCATTGTTTTAATTTATCCCTATCACCAAATTCTTTGAATCAGTTTAGGTTTAATCCCTCATTTTATTTGTTTTATTTAAAAAAATTTTAATGTTTTATTTATTTTTGAGAGAAAGAGAGAGAGAGAGAGAGAGAGAGAGAGAGAGAGGAGGGAGAGTGAGAGAGAGAGAGACATCATGAGCAGGGGAGGGTCAGAAAGAGAGGGAGGCACAGACTCAGAAGACAAACTCCAGGCTCTGAGCTAGCTGTCAGCACAGAGCCTGATGCGGGGCTCAAACCCACGAACCCGTGAATCATGATCTGAGTCGAAGCCAGACACTTACCGACTGAACCACCCAGGCACCCAAATCTCTCATTTTATACTCAAGCTTTTGCTGTCATAAAATAGTTCTCCTTAAGTTCGTCAATGAAAGTCAGTTTGACAAAATTATTGGAATATTTAGTGTGCTCAAAGTATTTTTTGAATTTTGCACATATTGTTAAACTCTTTGAAGCATTTGGCATGATATACCCTTCAAAGCAAAAAGCAAATGGGTTCTTTGACCTTATCAAAATTTTGGGATACGTTCCCAATCTTGTTTCTCTTTCCTCTTTATTATGATGCCCACTATTTTACTGGTCCTCTAGTCAGTAGATCACCTCTTGAAAAGGTGGAAATATGTTCTCTTCTCTTTATCACTAACCTTTACCATGGTTGTCTCATATCCTCAAAGAACAGGGCTAGCTGCATGTATATCTAGACAGAAAATTTTCAAATTATTCTATAATCTTTTTATGCTTCATTTATTTTTTCACCTTTAAATGCCTACACATCAGAAAGAATAATAACAATGAAAACATACCAGCTAAACATTTTGCCAGCGTTGGAAATGCAGATTATATGTTAAAAAATGAACTCATCTTTGATTTCCGTCATCACATGACATTAATTTGTTCTAAAGAATGGACATCAATTACATTTATTTCTTTGTAGTTCTTATATCACACAGTGTTTCCCATGCTATCATTATTGTAGTTTAGGGTGGATACTTTTGTGAAAGTAGGGTGGACTCTTCCACACATTTTGTATCCCTGCCTTCTTTTTTTGTGTGTAGTAAAAATTAAATAACATGAGATCTAACCTCACTACATTTTTAAGTGTATGGTATCATTTAACCATAAGCTTAATGCTGTATAGCAGATCTGTAGCACTTACTCATTTTGCATGCATTACACTTCATACTCATTGAATAGCGAACTCCTCATTTTCCCCTCCCTCAGCCCCTTGCAACCACCATTCTACTTTCTGTTTCTAGGATTATGACCATTTTAGATAACTCATGTAAGTGGAATAATGCAATATTTATTGTTTTGTGACTGGCTAATTTAAATAGCATAATGTTCTGCAAATTCATCCATGTCCTAGCATATGACAGACTTTCCTTCTTGTTAAAAGTTGTATGTGTGCATGACATTTTCCTTCTTAATTTTCTTTATCAGTCTGTCAATTGATGGGCATATTTCTCCTTCTTGGTCACTGAATAATGCTGCAATAAACATGATAGTGCAGCTATCTATTTGAGATCCTGATTTTAATTTTTTATTAAAATTTTTAATGTATATTTATTTTTTGGAGACAGAGACAGAGCATTAGAGTGGGAGGGGAGAGAGAGAGAGGGAGACACAGAATCTGAAGCAGGCTCCAGGCTCTGAGCTGTCAGCGCAGAGCCCAATGCAGGGCTTGAACCCACGAACCGTGAGACCATGACCTGAGCTCAAGTCTGACACTTAAGTGACTGAGCCACCCAGTGCCCCCTGATTTTAATTTTAGATATATGTTTGGCAGTGAGATTGCTGGATCATGTGGTGGTTCTATTTTTAGAGGAAGCTCCATACTTTTTTCCATAGTGGCTATACCCACACATATGAGCAACAAAAGTAAAAACAGACAAGTGGAAGCACATCAACTAACAATCTTCTCTACAGAAAAGGAAACAATCAATAGAATGAGGAGACAGCCTACAAAATAGGAAAAAACATATCTGCAAACCACATATCTTAAAAGAGGTTAATATTAGAAAATATATTTGACATGATTCTAGTCTTCTTAAATTTGTAATATTTGTTATATCTTCATTCTACAGATTCTTTTGCATGTAGTTGATGAAAATGTGTCTATCTTTCTTGGGTGGAATTATTTGTATACATCATTCAGAACCAAGGTATTCTGAAGTATGCCACAAATAAAAAAAAGTTCTTGTTGATTTTGCATCCAGTTAATGAAATTTGTTGAAAATTAAAACACACACACACACACACACACACACACACACACACACACATATGGAATTCCTAAAACTCAACAGGAAAACAAACAAAAATTGATTTAAAAATGATCAAAGGACTTGAACAAACATATCTCCAAGAAAGACATACAAATGGCCAAGTATATGAGAAGATACTCATCACTAATCATCAGAGAAATGCAAATCAAAACTACAAGTTATCACCTCACATCTGTTAGGATGACCATTATCTAATTAAAAATAAGGAAAAAAAGTATTGGGAAGGATGTAGAGGAATTGAAGCCATTATGCACTGCTAGTGGGAAGGTTAACATCCTTGATATTGAATACTAAATGCCATTATCATCCACTAGATGTTGTGACATTCAAAATGATACCACATTTCCAAAACATCTCAGAGGAGGGGAACAACACAGGTTGAGAATCACCAGCATAGACAGTATTGCCATTTTAAAGGTTTGTAATTTTATCTTGAATACAATGGAGACAGACTAATGGTTTTAATTGAGGGATAAAATGTGATCATTACATTTGACTAAAAACTCACTTTGGCTGATTAAGAAATTGCTTCAAAGGGTCCTCCTTGAGTTAGGCATTCATTTGCAGGTTACTATAATAATCAAGGTAAAGGGAGATGTGGTAGCCTGAACTCAAGTAAAAATGTAGTAAATGATAAGATTTAAGAACATTAAAACTTTAGAATCTACAATATATAATTTTTCATGGGATGTGAACCTGAAGGAAAGCTAGAATCAAATGAACCCTAATTTCTGGCTTGGGTATGGGTGAAGAGAAGGGCTGTATTCACTAATTTAAAAACATACTCTGGTGGAGCTGATCCTATCAGAGTGGAAAACAGATGTAGAGAGATACTATCTCTGCCATATGGTGATGGTTACTTTTTAAAAAATCATTTACTGAACTAATTTTCATGAAGTTTTTCGATGTCCCCAGCTTGACATAGTTGGAATCACCCCTGAAGCTTTAAAACATAAAATGTCAGAGAAATTATGGCTTGAGAATATTAGATGAATGCTGTCTTTTAGGAGAATACTAAAGGAAAAGAAGGATGAAGTGGAAAAGGAAGAAGGAGAAGGAGGGGGAAATAGGGAGGGGAAAAGGAAAGAAAAGAGGTAGAGAAGAGGCAGAGAGATTCCACTGCTCAAGGTGGGTGGGCAGGAATATGGCTATTCATTACCCTTTTGCTGCCTGCTTCATAAATTGTGCTTAATGGTCAAAATGGGCTCTTGAAAAGAGGTCCTCGATAGAACTCCCCTATGACCCAGCAATAGCACTGCTAGGGATTTACCCAGGGGATACAGAAGTGCTGATGCATAGGGGCACATGTACCTCAATGTTTATATTCACACTTTCTACAATAGCCAAATCCTGGAAAGAGCCTAAATGTCCATCACCTGATGAGTGGATCAAGAAGATGTGGTATATATACACAATGGAGTACTACATGGCAGTGAGAAAGAATGAAATATGGCCATTCGTAGCAACGTGGATGGACCTCGAGGGTGTCATGCTAAACGAAATAAGTCAGGCAGAGAAGGACAGATACCATATGTTTGCACTCATAGGTCTAACAGGAGAACAGGAGAAACCTAACAGAGGACCATGGGGAGAGGAAGGGGGGAAGAGAGTTGGGGAGAGTGAGGGACACAAATCATAAGAGACTACTGAATACTGAAAATGAACCATGGACTGAAGGGGAGGGGGAGGGGGGGAAAGGGGTGATGGTCATGGTGGGGGGCACTTGTGGGGAGAAGCACTATGTGTTATAGGAAATCCAATTTGAAAATAAACTATTAAAAAAATAAATAAATAAAAGAAAAGAGGTCCTCATAGTTCAGCTTCCTGCTATAACTTTATAATTTATGACTGAAAATGAACCACAGTTTGCAACTCCCACACTCTCAAATAAAGCATTTCAAACAGCAAGGACATATTGTTGATATGAAAATATGTGTCCTGAAATCTATTTTGACCAATGATCAAAATTAATTCTGGATAATCTAATAGAACGTGTGCCTTTTATTGGAAAGGAACCCAATTCCCTTCTTTTCTTTAATGCTTTGTTGACTTCTATGTGAATACATAAATCATAAGAACAATATATTCTACATAATACAAGGTATATGTAGTTTGAGTTCATTTATAATAATTACACAAAATTTAGCCAATATAATAGTTTCATATATTAGATATATCTTTATATGATTATATATTGAAATGTACAGATATAGATATACTTTAGTTTAACTTCAAATGTAAGTTTCAAGCAGTTACCTATTTGTATTAAGGCCTAATGCAATACTTATGTTAAACAACAATATCTTGGAGGTAGTGTGGAATAAAATGGGTTTACATTTCTTTTTCAGAAAGTACATTCTCAGAGGACATTTATCATTTAAAATATGTTAGTTGTTATACCAAGATCAATTAATTCCACAGGTAAAGAAGTTGTATCTTTGAAAACAAAATGACACATCAATGCAAGCATATGTTCCCAATTTTACATGTATTATCACACTGACAATTTAAAAAATTCTACTTATGATAAATTGAATCTAGAAAAACATTTGCTTTGTTTTAGTTATCATTCTTAGTAATTAAGAAATTACCAAAATTAAGAAAATTAAATTAAGCAGTGCCTTCAGGATCACTGGATTTCAGAACATTTGACTTCAGTTTTGCTTTTTAAAATTCATCAATATCTTTGATTTTTGCCAATTTTTAAGTCACCAAAACTAGTTTTCAATACACCTCTCAAATAAACAGAATCCCAAAGGGGAAAAATAGTGTTTGCTTATCTTCCATCAAAGAATCATATCATAGAAGTAATTTATCATCAAAAAGTTGTTATATTCAGAAAATATATTTAACATGACTAAATCTTTAATATGCACTTCTGAAGAAATATACATCATAAACTTTGGTATGGTAGAAAACATGATAGAGTCTCTAGTTGTTTATACATTGTCTCAGCTTCACCACTTATTAGCTGCTCAACTTAGGAAAGTTACTTATTGTCCCTGAAGTGGCTTTTCCTCATCTGTCATGCATGATTATTAGAGAGCCCACATGCATTTGGAATAAATACTTAATATAAGTCATGATAAGATAAATAATAAAAACAAGGACCCAAATCCAGATTGTGGATTTTAATCCAAGCTCAACCAAGTATCAACTGTGTAACCTCATGCAGGTTATTCAACCTCTCTGCATTTGATTTTCCTCCTCTGAGACAAGGGAATAAGGATGTTACATAAATCAGAGGACTATATTTTATATTAAAGAAGCTAATTTATTTACTGGATTAAAAACAGATTTTGGTACATAGTGAACACTATGGTTCTGGGAACTCCTATTAATAGTGTAGTAAGTGATGTAACCAAACTATATTCACTTACTCAAAATTAAAAGCTATTACATAGAATTCAGTGTTCTCGCATGTTTAACTGTCCAATATAGCTATAATTTCTGAATGTGTAAAGCACTTTTCATATTTAGTAAACCCTAAGTTAAAAAAATAAAGCCATCAAGTTTAAAAATAAAATCACCACTACAGAAATCAAGATTCTAATATCCAAGTTGGAAAAAAGCAGGTAAGCTAACCTTCTACAACCTATCAAGGATTAATCTTATCAACATTCTTAAAAATTATTTAATTGATTAAAAATGTGTATTTATTTTCCAGCTTCATTGATATATGATTGACATATAGCATTGTACAAGTTCAACGTATATCACATGATGGCTGCATATACTAGAAATAATTACCATGATAAAGTTAGTTAACACATTTATCACCTTACAGTTACTTTTTTTTTTTTCCTAGTGAGAACACCTAAGCTCTACTCTCTTAGCAACCTGGAAGTGTACATACAGTATTGGTAACTATAGTTACAATGATGTACCTTAGAGCCCCAGAACTTGCTCATCTTATAACTAGAAAGTTGTACGCTTTCATCACCTTCACCCACCCATCCCACCCCGCAAATACCAATCTATTCTCGGTTCCTATTAGTTCATCTTAGATTTCACATATAGGTGAGATGATACAGTATTTCTCTCTATATATTTGACCTATTTTACTCCCTCAAATTTTATCCATGTTTCAAAACTGCAAAAGTCCCTTCTTTTTAAAATAAAAGGTACAGCATAGGGCGTATAGGCAAGGGTATCATAATTGCATGATGAAGATGGTAGCTACACCTGTGGTCAGCGTAGCACAAGGTCTAGAGCTGTCCAATCACCATGTTGTGCACCTAAGACTTGTACAACATTTTGTATCAAGTATATTCAGAATAACACAACATGTTCCTTCCTTTCTTATGGCTGAATAATGGATGTATGTATATATATAGTTATATACATACATATATGCACACATCCCATTTTTTCTTTATTTGCCATATATTCATAGACACTTGGGTGTTTTGCATGTCTTGTAAAAGGCGAAAGATTTATGCGATCTGAAGAGAAACCAGAGTACTTGCATGTCTTGTAAACACTTTTTAAATTTTTTTTTATTTAATGAAGATAGGTCAATAATATTTTCTATATAACATAAGGCATATTTTTAATGAGTTTATTTATAATGATAAATTGCAAAATACTCTCTATGTTCAACCTATATATTAGTGATTTTTCAAACTGGGTATACAGTAAGATAAAACTTGAGAGTGTTGTTTTTGTTTTATCTTCTTTTTTAATAAAAAATTAATACCAATACCTGGGCCATGTATCCTCTCAATTTAATAAAAATATCTGGATAAGGCCAGGTATTGATATATCTTAAATGTTTATTTTTGAGAGAGAGAGAGAGCCAGCGCAGGGGAGGGGCAGAGAGAAAGAGGGACACCGAGAATCCCAAGCAGCCTCTGTGCTGTCAGCACAGAGCCCAATACAGGGCTTGAACTTACAAAGAGTGAGATCATGACAAGAACCGAAATCAAGAGTCAGATGCTTGACACACTGAGCCACCCAGATTCCCCAGTATTGGTATAAAAACTACTCATTTAATTTTACCTTCTCTCCAAGGCTGAGAACTATCATTGCATATGATCACATGTAGATGCAGTAAAGTAGTAAATTAATGAAAAAGAAAAGATTGGAGGGGGGAAAAGTATGGGAAAGTATCTTTTCCTACTACATTTCCTAAAACTATCTATATTTTTAAAACAATATAACATATAATAAGGCAATTGGTGGATAGAGCTTAGATGTGATTCTAACAGGATATTCAGTGAATTCATTAAAGTCTATTTTTATTTTATATTATATATGTATAAAAGTACAGGCACTTTCCTGTATGATAAGAAAGCGATGTTTTACATTCCACTAGTACTTTTTTAAAATAATTTTATGATCAAATGAAGAATACTAAGTACTAATTCTTTGAATTGCATAAAGCATAGGATTTGAGTCCAGGTAATTATTAATTGTCTCTTATGGAAAATGAAATTTTGTAATTCTAAGAGCAATCCAAATTAATTTGTTAAAGGAAAAGTTCATTTTTCTTTCTGTCAAGAGCCTACAGCAAATAGTCATCATTAGTCAGGTGTTAAATAATAGAGATTCATTTGGTTTTGAAATAATGAACAAAAAATAATCACTTGTAATATTTAGGGCTGATATACAGTCATAATTTGTGCTAACTCTGGAAAAATAATCTATTATCTTCCAGGCATTACACATAATAGTATACCTTTTTGTCTTCTCACTTTATAAGTTATCATTTTATGAACTGCATAGTCTGAGTAAAATTATTACAAATTCTGAATAGTGGAAATTTCATACTGTATAAGTACCAGAAATTTCATCTCAAAGATCCTATTAAGATCTTAGAAATTCAAAATAAAATGGCTACTCTACAATAAATTTACATGTTATTTTATTTATTCATAAAGGTATATAAAAAAACATACCTAGCTATATGTGACATTTTGCTAGGAGAGTATTTCTCTGTGTTCAATTTAAAAGTCTTACCAATAGGATGCAAAGAGTCATAATGAGAAATTGACCAAGTATTAGTAGTAAATACTCATGGTGTTAAGAAACATTTGAAACATTTTTATTTACCATGTTAATTCCAGTCTTATTGGAGCTTACAAAGGCTACATGAATGTCTGATCTGTCAGTAGAAAACAAAATATAGATATTAGTAAGTTTAAGGTAAGTTCCAATAAAACCAATTTTCCAGATTGGCCTCATTCTACTGTATTCTCTGAAAGGCTAGCACTTTAGCAATGTTAAAGTCTGCAAATGGAAATATAGTTGGAATTGCAATTCCAGACACTTAAAATGGACTTTAAAGTAAATTACATTATAGATAACCTTTATTGCCATTTAGACACAGTGTCAAAGTCCTTCCCTCAGGGCCTCCATTAGGCTGTTCTCTCCTGTCGGTACAAACAAGTTAGCTTTAAAATTGCATGTACCATCATGAGGTACTCTAAATTGCTCTCATACACTCCTCAAGGAAGAGTATTTGCTTTCAGAACTTTATTTGCACTACTGATTTTTACCCTGAGAACAGGATTATAGAATCAACCAAGTACCAGCTCATTTTATAAGCTTTTAGCCCTGTACATTTCAGAAGGGAATCAGTAGATGATTCCGTTTTACATACGACAATGGAGTGAATATGCAGGTAATTTTGAAAGGGAGTCATAGTTTGTAATGGTATCACTCAGAAAGTCTCTGCACAGTTATCTTTTCCTTTAAAATGTTTACTTTCAAGATTTTCATTCCTTATAAAAACTGAACCAGGCAAGAAAGTTCATGTGAAAATACGCCCCATCTTACACTGAGGCTGTCCATTAGGGGATCATTAGTAGAGACTGAATGTTTCCCAGGCTAGAAGATCAGCCTGTTAATTTTATTACTGCACATATGCTACTGGCCTGCTGTGGTAGATTTTAATGTTATGTAATACTGCATTTTATGTGCTCACATTGGGTCCTTTTGTCTTGCTTTTCATTTTACTACATAGCCCATTATTCATCTTTTTGTAGTATAGTTTTAGCCACAGAAACAATTTTGATCAATGCAATTCCCAGGGAAAAAAAGGCCATAAAAAGCAAATGATTATTAGAACTGTTTTGTCATTACTAAAACTTTCAAGTATTAAAAACTGTAGATAGTCTTAGTCCTTTTCTACTCTTTAAATATCTTCAGTGTGCTTCTGACTACTAAGTACAAGCTGCATATGAACACTTACTTAATCCTTGAAGAAGCACATTGAGTTTGAAGTTATTTAACACTGCCATATAAATTTCTATTCAAAGGTATTTTCAGTTCCATCCTGAAGTGTATAAAATAATTGGGGAGAGCTAGCAGCATGATTTAATGCCTTCCTCCAGAAACAGCTCTGCTTCTAGCAGGAAAACTAGATTTAAAAAAAAGATAGAAAAATGGACAAAAATTGCTACAACATTTTTGCTCATTGCAAACTCCTACAAAGAAAAGGGTTTTCTTTGTAAAACAAAGTCCAGAAAAAGAAAATACTGAAATAAATTTATAATAATATCACTTAAGATGTTTTCTTAATGATATTTTATGTAAAGTATTTGTTCTGACAATAAAACTTGTTCTTGCCCTTAGAGTAGTCAATAACTGTTTCTGATACACTTTTATTTTTATTGTTTTAGTCTCAATTCCCAAAGGGAATTCAAAAGGCATGATTATATACCTTGCAGGTTTCTTAGTGTGAACTTTGCTGATTTCATTAATGACCATTTCATTGCCTTTATTATATTAAAAGAAACCTTATCAAAACTTGATAGTGGATTTGTACAGGAAATGTCCCTAAACTATGTGAAATATATATATTTTGGCTACTCAATAAATTAAATTAAGTTAAATTACATTAAATTAGAACATAAGGAGTTCCAGAAAACCAAGCACAGGTTTTATGCTACCTTCTCCTAAGGAAAAACATTACAGGTCAAACATCAGTAAATGTCAGTAAAATGACATCCAAGAAAATGCCTGAATTCATTTGAACATAAGAAATAAGTATAAAGCGATCTCTTGCAACAAAAGGACAGTATCTTAGAACAGAAAAGCATTCTTTCAGAAATGTGTTTTAGTACAATGCTGGTTTGTACTATGTTTTGCCACCCCACCTGATTTTAAGAATTGTATTTATTATCAATAATGCTGGTAAGTTTTATGTTAGGGCTAAAAACATTGAAATTAAATAAAGTTCAAAAAGGAGCTTGATATAGTT
Source organism: Helogale parvula (assembly GCA_004023845.1). Lineage (NCBI taxonomy): Eukaryota > Metazoa > Chordata > Mammalia > Carnivora > Herpestidae > Helogale > Helogale parvula. The sequence continues at coordinate 536 of PJEM01007882.1, read as the reverse complement.
CTTCAAATGGTTCTTGAAACTATTCTTCTAAATATGTTTGTGCTTATATTCTGTTCTCAATGTCAATATTATTGCAGAGTTTTGGAAGATGGAAAGCCCATATAATTCATATAATTCTTTCATATATTCAGCAACTCATCTTTTACACCTTTTTCCCAGGGGAGCTGTATACTATCTAAATTCACTTTTTATAGTATAGGTTCTCAGATTTGCCAGATGACTACAGTTCTCTCTTTGCACAGTATTCCATCTGTAAAAGGATATGAAACAAAATGAATCAATATTGAAACATGCTCTTTCAGGAGACTAGAATCAAATATCTAAACATGTTTTTGTTTGTTTGGCTTAGTTGTTTTTTTCCTCCCAGATAATAATTTTGAACAACTTTGAACAACCAAAAATTTCTCAGTTGCTCTGTGCTATTTGAGTTGTTTTCATTTTAAACTGTGGGATATCCTATAACCATTAAAATACAAAAAAAAAAGTTAAGTATATGTCACAATGAATATTTATATACCTATCTGTGTTTATGATCA